>JAQGBB010002563.1:0-10671 GCA_034691745.1 Prismatolaimus dolichurus | reverse complement strand
CATCGATTTTTTTCCAGCCTTGCTATCAATAGCGCGAAGTGTGCGCAGTTACATAAGAGCGTTATGTGCTTTTCGGCTTACTTTTACGCGCTATTGAAAAGGTTTCAAACATATGTGAATTCAGGTCAGCCGGTGACCCAGGATATGGATCCAAAGTTAGTTACGTTCTGGGTCTAAAATTTCACTAGCCTGCCAAGTGTGAGCTCGAGAATCTAATGGAAAGCCGGAAAAAACGAGGCAACACTGCGCCGAGCGGCGTTGGATGTTACCGCCAGGTGGCGCTTTTAGCGAACGCAAGTTCATTTGCACTCTTAATAGTCTTGGCGACCATCCAGTTGAATTCTACATCGAAAGCTGCACAAGAGGCCCCCGTTTGAGCTTGATTTGTCATCTGTAGACGAAGAAAATTGGGCAAAAAACAGCACGCAAACTTCTACCGGTCACCGCCAGGTGGCGCTGCTTGGTCGAAACGAGCTGCAGGGTAGCCAGCATACTCGCCGGGACAATTGTCTCCACGACGACACCAAAAGCAGCATTATGAATTGAGGTTTCGGCTTATTAGCACGCTTGCAGCACTCCCAAAAAAGGCGCAAAAAATGGTCCAAAAACCCCCTTGACTTCCGTGAGGTGCCGCTCGGCGCTCAAGCGACCGATTTCAAAACGTTTGACAGAGTTTTTTGGTGTGTCACATGGGTGTTTGTTGCAAAGATTTGGTTCGGTATCGCCTCTCTGGCGTCCGGTAGGCGACCGCGAGCCGAGTGGGTAAACTCACCCCACGATTTTTTGAAACTCGGTCGCGAATGGGCCGACTTCGCGCGCCTACCCTGCGCGCCAAGCGCAGTAGTTGGCCCGGTAGCCCCGGCCCTCTTCTCGGCGACGTGTCGGGGCACAATGTTGCTGCAGTACAGAAGTTCAATGTGTGTAGAAAGTTTTAAGCTACGGTCCATGTTTTGAAAAAGTGGGTAAACTCACCCCACTTTACCCTAGGTCGTACTGAAGGGAATCGAACCAGTATTGGGACGCAAGAATACATTAAGGCAGATTAATGGTTTGTTTTGGCCCAAGACAAACTTGTCGGCCAGACCGATCAAATATACACGGTCAGTTGACGAAGTTTGACATTCGATACTCTTTCAGCATGTCTGAAATTTTGAAAATAGAAACCAATTTACCTAAAGCAGAAAAAGCGCATTTTCACAACGAAAACCGATCATGACGTCAGTAGGGATGATGATCTGTTGACAAAGCTTGATATTCGATACGCTTTTGCCATTTGTAAAATAAAAGCAAATTTTAGCTAAGTCCAGTAAACAGCAGATAAAACGAATTTTGACGATGAACGCCGACTGCGGTATCAAGAACGTGGTCAAGGCAGAAATCGAAGGCTTTTTGCGCATAACCGTTGTAAAAACCTTTGAGTTTGTAACACATTAATTCCTGCAATTAAAACTTTTGTTTAGTTTTGCTACTCCCTTTTTCGCGCTTACGTGTGTGATGCACAAAAGCATTGCTCGAATAACAGGCTAAAAGCTGTCCGTCCGAGCATTGTTTGCCTATGTTTGAAAATCTTGAATGCTGTACTTTGTCATAAAAGGCCATCAATTAATAACGTCATTTGCTTAGCTGGATAAAAAAATGAATTTTGCACAGAACGCGACGCTACGTGCTAAAAGTAGCGTATGTTTATGTGGTAAGGCTTATGACTAAGATAAGTGAGTCTAAAATTGAAAATTTTTAAGTAAAGTCATTAGTGAATGACCCAGAAGCGAACTTAACGTCTGGCATAACTTAGATCCTTCGCATGAGACAATGGTTAGACACATAAGGTTCTGACCAAAACAACAAGCTCAGGCCTGTCAAGCGCGCCAATTAAAGCCTCCGAAATTTAACGAGTTTGTGAAAGTGAAATTCACGAAAAAAATATCTATTGCAAAATAATATCATAATTCCACATTCTGTAACTTTTTCTGCTAGAAAACTTAACATCTTTGCTAAAATGAACACTGATATACATCAGAGACATATAGTTAAGCGTTTAGATATTCGTCTATAGATGTGAAACTGTAAAAAATGCGTGCTGCTAGCTCTAGTTGTGCTGATTAAGTTCCACAACTTCCGGCATATTTTCTTTTTTTTTGAAAAACCAAGCTGAACGACAAGCTTCATCAGTAGCTTAAAAGGAAACAAAAGAACATGCCAAATTCCAATCACGCCAACGCCAAGCCACAATCTAGAAGTGCCTCCGACGCTCGAGAACAACTCGAAAAGCGTTGGCAAAAAGTGCTTCTCAAAGACGGGTATAGTAAACCGCTTCGGCGTCAATTCCAGTGACACTATGCCGTCTCCCTTGTTGACCGCTTCCTCGCAGTGTGCAAGGTGAGTGACGCTGAAGTGCCGATGCATGCATAGAAAAAAACACGAACGGTAGCAGCTTTCCGAAGAGTTCGTTCGACGTCGACAGTCGAGATGTTGCTGGATTGTGTGCGTGTCGAAGCAGAGCGTTCGGTAGCTTTCGTAGAGATATCGCCATGCGAGTTGCGTTCAGTCTGCTCGTACCGAAGAACTTCGCATTCGGCAAAACACTCAAGCCGTGTCTTCGCCGTCGCATTACACCTGGCGACTCTCTGATCGAGCAGGTGCATTTCGGCGTCGATTCCGGTCTCAACAGCCAAGCACCCGCTGCTCGGGAACTGAACAAATTCCTTGGTCATGTCGGTCGTGACCGGATTCGGACTGAAGTCGAAGAAGGAGCCGAACAGATTGTTTCTTGCTTTGTTCGCCGCCGGACTTACTGAAAAAAGCCCCTTCGTGTTTAGGCTCACGAAAATGCGATCCATAGTTTCGAAAAAAATGTTCCCGCTCGCGTGCACGCAGACGGTCGTTTCCGACATGGAGATGTCGCCAAAAGGCATGACACCAAGCCATGTGATTCTTTCTGGTTCGCAGGGGTTTACCAAAAACTCGAGAGTTCCTCTTTTCAGAGTATCAATTCGAGTTTGCATTGCGTGGCAAAGCCAGTCGCCCACCTCGGCGCCGAGTTTGAAAATGTTTACTTGCCGTATCTTGAGCCAGTTTTGTAGTTCTTGAACACCATTGTTCTCTATTAGCTCGACAACCTTTTCTTCGTAGTTTGCCGGTCGTCCGATCTCGATCAGGGTGATCGCCGTGGAGAGCTTCAACGAGTTGCTGAGAAACTCGACGGCGCTTAAGTTCGCTTTGCGCGAAAGCTCGACTATCAGCGAAGCATTTGTGTGCTCCAAGAGTCGCGGATCGGCCACATTCAGCTCACGAGGATCGTACAGAACGCAGATGATCGCATCGTCTAACTTGAGGTTTTGAAGAGCTTCGACGCGCAAAGTCGTGTAGGTCTCTTCGTTCGAGTAGTCTTTCAAAACCTTTTGAACATCGCGGATTGCGAGCGCCGTTCCGGCAAGAGGAGGCCGATTCAAAAGATTGATTCGATCCAGTGCGCCGAATGCTTCGCGAACTGGAGACTTTTGACAGCGGTTATTTGAAGAAACCTTTCAATTTCTTCGTTTACGAGCACAGCGAAGGTCTTGGTGTTCTGCTTGCTATTCATTTTGCAGCAGAGGACAATGTTGTCAACCTGGGAGTTTTTTAGTTTGCTTGACAGTTTGTCGTTTGTTAGAAATTTTAAGTTTCTCAAAAAGTGTCGAATTGCACCAGTCACAGCGCGTTGCTTTTAACGATAGACGATTATTGTTCAGCCATCTCTGCAAACTAGAATTATGTTTAGTTTGCAGTTTCTGTGCGTAGGTGTCGTTTCAGATAGCAGTGTTATTGGGTAGAGAAGGTGGAGCTTGATCTTCGATGAGGAGAAATGAACGGCATTTTTCTTCACTTTTTCGTTTTTCGCGCCTAGCAGGCAGTACACAAGAGTTTCGATTGATTTACTGCCCGAACGCAAGATAGGTGTCGTTTGCATTTTGGCGCACAGGCGGCGTTTTGAAAGATAGCCGCTTTTAATGCCAGCTGCGTTGCAGAAGCAGGCGCCTCTGATGCTAGCCGAGTGCCACATAGGACAGACGCCTTTGGTGTTCGTGCAGGCAGGAACTGCTCATAAGTCGTACGTCTGGCTACGCTCGGTCTGCCTTTAAAAACGAACGTTCAGCCATCCTTTAGATATCTGCAGCCGTTATCGTGTAGGCCCAAGGGGCAAAGAAAGAGACAGAAGCGGTGAAAGGGGAAGTCGACATCTGATCGGTGCCGTTTTTTCGGGAGGCTCGCGAAATTCTTGGAGCTTTCCGGAAATGGAAAGAAACGGAAATATTTTTTGCAGAGCTGGAAAATGCATATTTCTTGCTTACAAAAGACAAATTCTTGCCAAATGTGGAGCAAATTTTATGTTCAAAAAACTTTATCTCGTTAAAAACAGACAATCTGGTTGTTTTTTCTTCTGCATTTTCAGCGTGTCTAAATGAAAAACTTTGGAAAATAGTACCACTTTTCATCCGGTGAGAAAAGGAAACGGAAAATGTTTTTTGCGACCCTAGCGGAACAGGAAAAATATTCCAATAAAATTTTTCGCCATTCGTGAGCGTTCAACACTTCACTTTCGGTTCGCAAAAGAAATTTCTTTCTGAGCGAGCTATTTCTTACATCAGAAGGACTGGTTTAGCCGCACATAATAATCATGCTGTAGCACACGCCATTGGCCAGTTGGCACACTTCGTTACTTGCAGTGCGACCAAGCAAAAAGAGCCTGCACACGCGCACCATCACTGCCGTGAAGGACATACACATATGACGTCACCCTTAATTTTGAGACATTGTTGGGTCCAGGAGCCGAACCAGTGGACCGATTTGGTTGGTTGAAGAACTTGATTCCTACTTTGGATCAGTGAACCTCCATACCAAGCTTCAGCCCGCTGGCCCTCTTATTTCGAAAGTTATGGTGAAGACACACCGACACGAGCCGCAGCAATCAGGTCACTGACGTGCATCAGTGGCCCAGAAAATGGGATGGACGGATGGACGACTATTTCGCGTAGAAGTAGACAGCGACGAAACGATCGAACGCGATCATGACATCCGTGGCGACTTCGACAGGCCAGCCGATCTCGACGACACCCGTAATCACGGTGTTCGCGAATGCCGACACCGGACACGAGACGAGCGCGTAGAGTGAGAACGCGGCGACGAAGAAAAGAAAGTAGGTCGTCGAGGCGAGCACGCAGAAAGAAACGGAGAGCGTCTCCACCGCCGCTGCCACCGTCGTGGCTTCCTCGGTGGACGAGTTCCCCGAGTCCATGCCTGGAGAACTCGGGGATACTGTAGCTAAGCTACGCTTTTACGCGTGCTTTATATACTCGACCGCAACGGAGGTCAAAAATTAGCACTAGCAGCGCAAGTTTTGCACTCAAATTAGCTTTGCGGCCGTACGTATATGACGTCACTTACATTTCAGCTTTTCCGAACCCCGTCCTTCCCCAACACCACTTCTTATAAATGTCATCTTTTAAACGCAATATCATATCAGCTAGCTTTCTTCTTTCATTCCCCTTAAAGAGTCAAGTAGATAATTTCTTATTTTATATTTAAAAAAATTGCGAACGCATTTCTTAGTCTACAGGAATGAGCAGTAGCTTGTTTTGTTCGTAGTTGCACGTAGACTGTACTCTAGCTATTAGCCCTCCCACCCACCCCTCAGAGCTGACGTCAGGTGTGTACGTCCCCCTGTCGTACTCCGCTCAGAGAAATGAGTTCTGAAACAATGATTGGCTGATGAGGTAAAAGGAAGAAAAAGCCTCGCATTAGTTTTTACAGCATCCATGAGAAACGTTTCATGTAGAGTTGTTGCCCGTGTGGTATCATTTGGGAGACTAGAACCACTTCATATGCATACAAGCTTTACTTTCTCATGACTTATGGAGCTGCTTGCATTAGCAACTTAGATACTTTTGAAGAAAGCTTGTGCACAAGTAGAAGGTTAATGCAAAAAAAAATAAGTGGTGTCATGTTGCGTCCATTTGTTCGAAAGTGCTTTATGTATCCTGTCCTATAGCATATACTGGTGATCATATTGTCGAAAACACTACCTCAAAAGGTCATGGCCAAGCAGCTGTCAAATAGAGAAACTGCAACAAAAAGCATTTCATCGCTCGCAAAAAAAGAGCTCGAAACCTTTCTTCAAGTGACCGCCGTCAAAAATCTGCAGTTCGCAAAGCATTCGACAAATTGGACCGAAGCCCTTTTCTGGATCGCTCTCCTTCTGGGCGCAACCGGGCTTGCGATCCGTGATGTTCGAAAAGTCTGCGAAGCCTTCATGAACGAGGAAACTTACACCACGATGCGTGTTATTGGGCTTGAGAAGCTAGTCCTCGAGAATGCGATCATCTGCATCGAGTACGATCCTCGCTCGCTGAACCTCGCCGATCCTCGCCTCGTTCGACATGCCGAAGCGTCGAAGATTGGTGAGCTCGCAAAACATGCGAACACGAGTGAGGTGGACCTCCTTAACCGTATGTTAAAGCTCTTTACGGTGATCAGTTTGATTGAGCACGGTCGAACGGCTGACTACCAAAAGAAAGTCAATGACCTCCAACGGGGAGACGATCTACAGCAGCTTCTCGATTGGTTGAGAACGCAAGGAGTTGATGTCCCCGATCTCCGCTGGGTTGTTAGCAACTGGCTGTGCAACTCTCTGCACATCCGCATCTTTAGCATTAAACGAGGAGACCCGATCTCGGCGGTGAACCCGTGCGAAATCGCGAAGATTTCCTGGCTCGGCGCCGTCCCATTTTCGAGTTCGGCGACCTCCGAGACTGCCATGTGCGTCAACATTGGGGGCCAGCTCGTGTTCGAGAGCATGTTCGATCGAGTGCGCATAACACTTGGTATAAACTCCCTCTTTGAGAACCGAAGCGGCGACTACTTTGTGAACGCCTACGTCGACTTCGCTGGAAACCCAGTTTCGACTTCGCTGTCGAAAGACTTCATTGCATTCCCAGGCAGCGGTTGTCTCGCGTTCGAGGCCGGCTTTGGTGCAAAATCGCTCGCGCTCGATCGATGGAACACGCGGTGCAACGCAACGGCGAAGACAAAATTCCCGTGCTACGCCGACTGCGATATGATGCTCAACGCGAACACGAAGCGCTTGAACTGCACGCAGCTTGCATGGCGCTATCTCTACCCGAACAATCCTACTATGTGTATCGACGTTCTGACCATTCAAGAGCAGGTCGACAATCGACGTTTCACTCAAAGGGCGAATTTTTCGGGATCATGTTGGACATCGTGTCTCTTCCCGTGCGAGTATCGACAGTATGATCTACTCCTTGACCCTGAGGGCTGCTATGGCAGTGATCCTCTTGCGGGTCTCGATAGAGTCTCACTTGAGTTAACACCGAAACGATTTAGGGTGCCCGTGTTCGAAGAGCACTTTTCACCGACCCTAACGGAGTTGCTTTCTCGCATTGGCGGAACTTGTGGATTGTGGCTCGGCGTTGGGATGGTCGGCATTTGTCACGCTCTCATATTTCCGCTGAAACTGCTTTTGAAGATCCTCGTTCAGCTAAGTTGTTCAAGGCGGGCCGATAAAACTGCGGTGGAACTAAGTGAGCATGTCTGACAATGTGCGAGCATAATGTCAGGACTCCTTAGCTGGACCAGCCTACCAGTGGATTGATGCGCATATCCTTTAAAACGTAATCCGACCTCCGACAGCAAGCTATGTTCTGCATTCAGTATACGAAATGAAAGAAATATGAACTGACTTAATTTCTGAAGCCAGATTGATAACGGTTTCAAGTAAACGTTTCGACACTTGTCGACAAGACCGATCAAATATAGGGTTGGCAAAATCAGGCGCCTGCCCCATTTCCCAAATGGGGAAATTTTTTAAAATGCCCCCAACCGCCTTTGAAATTTTTTTAAATTAACCATTTTTCGACAATTTTTTGAAGTTTTTCTCAAAATTCCATTATTTTTTGAGCAAATAGCGTAACCGAATCGTTCTGTTCACCAGGGCGTACAATTTAGCATGGTTAGTGGTGCATATTAGCTTGGTCACGGGCTTAAAATTTTTTTGTTTGAAAATGGGGGCTTCATGGAACGGGGCTAATTTTTTGCCGCCCTAACCGTCTTTTCTATCAAATATCAATGTCCGGTTGACGAAGTTTGGCATTCAATACTCGTTCAGGATTTCTAAAATGTTGAAAAAAGAAAATTTTTAGCTTAAGCAGAAAAAGCGCATTTTCACGATGAACGCCGATCATGACATCAGGAACAGCGTTCTCATCACCAAGGCTGAGATCGCAGGCTTTCTGCAACCGTCATGAGGACGTTCCAGTTCTTAAGGTATTCGGTGCACGGACAGAGTCGATCTTCTGGGTTGTCTTCCTAGTCAGATCAACGGCGCTCGCAAGCCGCGATGTCCGGAAAGTGTACCACGAGTTCGACGAAAAGACCTACACGAGCATGCGCGTCACAGATTTCCAAAGACTGACTTTCGACGATACGATCGTCTGCGTCGACTACGATTCTCGCGCTCTCAACCTCAACAATGCGTGGCTCATCAAGTATGCCGAAAGGTCGGCCTTGAAAGCTTGCTAGAGAAATAATAGCACGCGTGTTACTCACTTCCTCAACCGTCTGCTCGAACTAATCACCGCAATTAGCTTAACTGAAAACGGTCGACGCCCAGACTATGAACTGAAAATTCGTGAACTATAACTCTGGCTCGGCGTTGGGATTGTTGGCATTTGTCACGTGCTCGAGTTTCCACTAAAATTGCTTTTCAATGTTCTCGCTCAAGAAGGGTTGACATAAGTGCGGTGAGCAAGTAGTTTACCGTTCAGCACTCACTTTATGTGGGCCTTTAGTTCGACTGGCCTAAAAGTGCTTTGATACGCACATATTTTAAAACGTAATACGACCGTTCAAGTCCGCCTTTCGTTCAGTACACGGACGTGTATCCTGACTTCATTTCTGAGGCTTGATCAATAAAGTTCAAAAGTAAATGCCTAAATACGTGTCAGTCCAAAGGAAGACCAACCATATATAAATGATCTGTTGGCAAAGCTTGACATTCGATACGCTTTCGCCATTTGTAAAATGAAAGCAAACTTTAGCTAAGTCCAGTAAAGAGCAGACAGAACGAATTTTGACGATGAACGCCGACTACGGTATCAAGAACGCAGTCAAAGCAGAGATCGAAGGCTTTTTGCACATAACTGCTGTGAAAACCTTCCAGTTCGTGAGACATTCGGCGCACTGGACCGAGTCGATATTCTGGCTCGTCCTCCTCGTCGGCGCAACGGCGCTCGCGATCCGCGATGTTCGCAAGGCGTATCAGGAGTTCACCGACGAGGAGACCTACACGAGCATGCAAGTTACGGGTCTCCAGAGACTAACTTTCGACGATGCGATCGTCTGCGTCGAGTACGACCCTCGTGCTCTCAACCTCAGCAATGCGCGGCTCATCAAGCATGCCGAAAGGTCGGCCTTGAAGGAGTTTGCTGGAGCCACTAATAGCACGAGTGCCGTGCACCTCCTCAACCGTCTGCTTAAGCTAATCACGGCGATCAGCTTAACTGAGAACGGTCGACGCGGAGACTATGAACTGAAAGTTCGTGAACTCCAACGGGGTGACGACCTGCAGCAGCTACAAGACTGGCTGATAAAGCAAAGGGTTGACATATCTTATATATCAGCAGAAGTTGCTAGCTGGCTATGTCTCTCGTCGCGCATACGCATCGACACGATTAAACGAGGGAGTCTCCTCTCGGCTATAAATCCGTGCAAATACGGAGATATCTCGTGGCTCGGCGTTATTCCGTTTGCAAGCATCGCCTCAAGTGAAACGGCGGTCTGCGTTGAGATAGCAGGTAAGCAATACAGCGAATTTTCGAAGAGAAAAAAATCGACACTTTTCGAATGATATTTCTTGCTGAAAAAAACCGGAAAAACCAAAACTGAAAAAAGTTGAAAACCGGAAAAACTGGAAAAACTAAAACCGGAAAGATCGGGACCAGCAAAACTGTTGGAAATTTGGTGGGCAATAAATTCTGGCTAACCAGTTAGCTCTCCTAGTTGCTTGCGTGCCTCACGCTCCAAGCAAAATGCAAAAACGTTATTAGACCCGCTTACATGTAAGCGAAGCCTATTGCGGTGGATTTTGTCCGTCCCTCCGTCCCGTGTCGAGCTAGAAGCAAATGATCGAAATGCGGTTTCTTTGCAATGGGTAGCCCTCAAATACCGTACCAATGAGTTTGTATTTTTATTTTTGGGGGTTCATCATTCGGGGCCAGGAACCGTGTCAAATTTGATTTCCTGTGTAAATTTAATGGTAAAGTTGACTCTCAGGCGTCGATCTCGAGCTAGAAACAACCGATCAAAATGCGGTTTTTTTGCATTCGATACCTTGCTTGAAGGGGACAATAAATGAGCTCAAAGATGAGCACTGGGGTTTTAATATTGGGTTCAGGGGAACGAACTGAATTTGGTTTCCCGTGTAAAGAATTGATTTATCAGCCTGCGGTGGCTCGCGTCTGTGTGTGTGTCGACACTATAACATTCGAAATAAGAGGGCCAGAGGGCTGAAACTTGGTATGGAGACTCGTTGGTCAAAAGTAAAAATCAAGTTCTTTAACCAGCCAAATCGGCCCACTGGTTCGGCTCCTAGACCTAAAAATGTTCCAAAACCAATGG
>JAQGBB010002562.1:0-10676 GCA_034691745.1 Prismatolaimus dolichurus | reverse complement strand
AGTACAGCGGCGCAACAGAGCGCGATGATATCCAGCGGTGTCTGTCAATGTCCGTTCGACTTGGTCCCGAGTGGAAGCAGTTGCATCTGTATGTTCGATGTCGATAGGTCTTGTGACAACCAGAGTATATTTATAATTCCCTCTCATACAGATTCACCGAACGCGATAAAACTTCAGATTCAGCTTACAGCGGCGTGTGGCTCAAACATCGCGTGGATTCCAAACTATAATTCACCCTCGGATCCGAATTTTATTCAGCTAGCAAACGCGATTGCCTTTGGAGTAAGCGTTGTCGGTCCCTAGGCTTACACGGATTAGCTTGGAGAATAAGCATTTTTGTTCACAGGTCTACACGGCTAGTTACCCTCAAAGCACAAACGTTCAAAGTGTTTGCGTTGCACAAGACCCGATATTGCCTGGCCTCTATGCTGACCTCGTTTTTGTGGTGAGACCTCGTTTTTACTCAAAATTCATTTCCAAATGCTCGACTTGTATAAATAGCTTAACCCATCTTCGTCAGTGACTCCGGAAGCGCTTCAGTCAGGCCTCGCCGCTGCAGTCACCTCTGCAAACGGACTTCTAGGCTTCACGCAGCTTACAGTGGGCACCATCGGCGGTAGGGTCTAAAATATCCCATGTTCCCACCTCAAACTTCAACGGTATGCCCTGAATGCAGATGTGAACGAATGCATGAACCAATCCCTCAACCAGTGTCCACAGTGGCGCTCTGTTTGTACCAACACGTATGGTTCCTACTCGTGTGCGTGCACACAGATGTACACCGACTACGGGAGCACTACTCAACGGCCTGGAACTTACTGCGAAGGTATCAGATCTTGCCATGACCATCATTTGTTAAATGGAAAGCCAATCTTTCATAGACTGGTGCTGGTCGGGCTACGAGATATTCAGCACTTGTGTCACGTGGGGTGTCGCACTCTGCCTCTACATCTTGCTTGCACTGATAGCTCTTCTCTTCATTCTGCTGCTCCTTCTTTTCTGCTGTCGTGTGTGCTGCGGCCGAAGCCGAAAGTGAGGATAAGCTACCAAAAGGGGCTTTTAAAATATAGCTTGAAAATTAGTATAAATAAAAAATAAATAAAATTAAAATAAATAAAAATAATACTAAAATAATGATAGTAAAAATAAAATAATGATAATAAAAATAAAATAATGATAAATAAAAATTATAACAAAATAAAAATATGAGTTTTTGGATGCTAGCTTCACTAAAGTTCCATTTTCAGACAAACAGGAATACCCGTACAAACGCGAGCTCCGACTCCACCTCCGCCACCAGCTCCAGAAAAACCTCGACAACTAGGTTTCATAGAAGCACCACCAGAGACTGTCCGTGAAGGTGTGACCAGCTTGTGCTGTCCCCAATTTCCAGTTTCTCTCCTATTTTCCACTACTCTATCAATTCCAATTTCTCTGCTCGCTCCTTACTTTCTGTCATTTCCTCCGTCTCAGAGTTTGTCTCAGAGACCACACTTCCACCTCAAGCTCCTCCACCACAACCAGTGGGAGAAGCGGAAGAGGAAAACGAGGTCGACGAAGACGAACCTCCTGCGGAACCACCTTCGAACAACGATTTATACGAGAAGGAAATCGAGAAACAGGCTCCTCCTCTGGACTTTCCAGAAGACGACCTCGATTACGATCCTCTTCCCCAGGAAGAGAAAGACTTCGCAAGGGCGCCTGCCTTCGATCGTTCTAACTTTCCTGATGACTTTCCAGCTGCTCCTCTTGCTGACTTCTATATTTCTCCTCCTACCTCTCCAGGTATTTCCTCTTTTCTTTTCTGCTCTACTTCTCTCGACCGTTTGCTATGAAAAGAGGCAAACGTTTATATTTGACTCACTCTTTAGTGGCGGCACCGGCACCCGAACCGGAAGTGGAACCACCGCTTACAAGTCGAGGCATACAGTACAGTGAGTGGCATTTGCAGTTGACCTTTTCCGGACTTATTTTATATAGTTGAAAGTTTTGGCACTTTTGCTGACAAAATTAGCACTTTCGGAAAATGTCACAAGTGCATGCACATTTCTTGGTGTTTTGTGTACTGCCTAGTTTTTACGAGTGTCTGGCCAGGTCGATGGAGAGTATCACAACCCCCAAGACGGGACCATCTATAAATGTGTATATTAGCACCCCCCGCACAGCCAACGAAAGCCTGTGTGAAAGAATGTTCCAATTGGCCTGTTAAGGGTAAAGCAGTGGTTACAGAGCAGCCCTTGTTATAAATATTTTATGTTTGCCTGCATTAGCTTTCATGTTATTATATGGGTTTCAGTATTTACATAACGTTCTCTATACAAAACTATTCTCATGGTCGAATTGAAATTGGCACGCAGTTTTCATTGTGCAGGTCCAGAGCCACCTCCGATCATTCCCGTGGATATGAAGCCGGTGCAAAGTAAGAGCCGAGTATCACTTCTCAAACATAGTGAAAAACATAATGTTATGAATTTAGACGAAGTTGCACTTTCGCCGATGCCACCACCTGAAACACCACGAGCACCACAATCTGCAAGAAGTACGAGGCGCCAAACTGAGTGATTGTCATAAATGTTCCTGTCGCGATAAAAACTTTCAACTCGCTATGTCCGTCGTCCTCTTTCCACGTCTGAACCTCGTTCTTTCTCTTCGTTCTCGTCCTCTTCGGCAGGCTTTCACTCCTTCGAGCTTTCTCTTCGCTCTTTCTCTTCGACTCCGCTTTCGGAGACTTCTCTTGACTCTCAAAGCCTCTCGCAAGCATAGGCGTTCTCCATCATTCGATCACACACAACGACATAACGATCCTCTACGGCGGCGCCTGTCATCATCACGGCTGCGGTGGCGGCTGTCAGCACCACGGCTGCAGCTGCCATCGACGCGACACTTGCTGCTCGCGAGCGCAGTCTGCTTGCGCCAGCAGTGGCTTCGGGTGTCAGAGCCACTGCGGCAGCTATGTCGGACTTGGCTGTCAACAGCATGTCGGCGGCGGTTGCAACTGTCAACACAACGTCTGCTCGTATCCTGGCAGCGGTACGTAGTTAGCTGGGTGCCTTCTTGTCAGCGAAGTCGAGTGGGGTCGGTTGATCGTTGGCTTGCCACGAGATCGCTCACACACTTTTAGCCCACACTGTTCATCGTCAGGCGCCTGTCATACGTCGATCGCGTAGTAGCGCGTCGTTCATTACCGTAAACCCATACGATTCAGGTTGAAAACAGAGAGAGAAGCTTCTGAGGGATAGTAAGGGGGACATATTTTAGGGCTTGACTCACGATCGACGAGCCCGTTTGAGTTACCACCGATGCCAGTGACGGCAATGCCAGTACCACGTCTCTATCTGACACCGCGTCGACGCTCGGTGGTTCCGGCCGTCGAGGATCGTCCGCGCACGATGGACACGCAGTCGTGTAGTCCGATCTACTATGATGAAGACCCACCGTTGATACCCATCATGAGAACACCGAGGCAGCAAGCAGTAGAGTGGCCAGCTCCACCGCAACAAGTTCGACCGCGGACAAGCTCGTCGATGCCGCGAGCGCGTTCGGCGGTCACGTTCTTGATGGACGACGATCGGGATCAACCGGCAGCGGAGACGCAGCCACTCAACATGGACGACTTGTGGAACTCGTATCCGATGACAATGCTCGGTGGACCAGGTGGGCGAGTAGACATACTTTACTTTTTCACAAAGTGCGATAGTTGGTCAATGACTATTTTCCACTTAGTACCCCGCCCGGTCAATTCACAATGCGATGAGCGATAGCTGGTCAACGGCTATTTATCACTTAGTACCCCGCTCGGTCAATTTATTTTACAAAGTGCGCTAGCTGGTCAACGACTATTTTCCACTTAGTACCCCGCCCGGCCAATTTATTTTACAAAGTGCGCTAGTTGGTCAACGACTATTTTCCACTTAGTACCTCGCCCGGTCATTTATCTATACGATGTCTTTCAGGTGGACCGCGTGTTATCGCTCCTCGAAGTGCTGGCTCGACTCGCCAACCGCCGGCACAGTGGCGTCCATCGACGAAGTGACCGGGTCAAGTGGCTTTACGCCAAGCGACGGGTGTAAACAGATAGAAGCACAACCGCAACCACAAACTGTACTGCGCACTGTACAACGAACTGATAAGTTAGCTCCAAACTGTCTGTACCAAGCACCGTAAACTTTTTGCTCACAATTTCCATTTTAGCTTTACTCACCCAGACGTAGCGTAGGGGCGAAGTGCGGGTTTTTCGAATTCTTCACTAGCTCAGCTCATTTCATATTCGTACTTTAATATTCGCCGTCATGTGAACAGCCTCTTTGCTCGCGCTAGTACCTCTGGCATGAAAGATAAGGAGTGATTTTTTTGCTCCGGTATTTTCTCGTTTTTCGAGTTCTCTGTTTACCTTTCGACAATTTTTAGTGCCCTAATGTGCCTGCTTTAAGGACTTAACTATATTTATTTTGTTGTGCAATCGCTTTTTATAAAGAAATGCGTAAGATTCCACTGTTGCGCAACATTGTGTCACCCCATATTAGCCGAGATTTCTAATTAATAAAGCTGCTTTCTGCACAATTTCTTCACTCGAATTTATCCAACATGTGAAGAAGTGAGGTCAACCGTTTGCCTCATCACGAGGTCAAATAGATCCCACAGGAACTTTCCAAGTTTACCCACATGAAAGCACAGGTGCTAGTGGACGAAACTGCATGCCTGAAAGTGCTATTACTCAGTTTTCCTCTGACTCCTTGGCCATCGTCAGAAAAGCTAAACCGAGCCCAGCACATGTTGCGGCCCAGCATGTATCATTGTGTCTAATGAGTAAACGGTTTCGAATCAACATACAATGCGTAAAACAGTAAACAGTATTCGAAAGCCATCTTCGCGTGCTATGAAAGCCCTCATTGTGCATGCTTCAGTCCGTGAGCTCTAATGCAAACTCGAAATGCAAACCTCATTGAGTGAACACCTTGCACAGAATGTCCTCTGAAATACCGTCATCCGAAGAAGCCTCGCGAAACAACTCGGTTGCCTCGCTTGCCACAACCACAACATTCGTCAAAGACGGCAAGCACGCAGATCTGCAGAGTTCTTGCTCGACAATTTCGATCGACATCGACGTTCATAAACCGATTCGCCTCATCACGAAGGACGGCAGATATAAAGTGAAGCTAATCGATAAAGAGAATCACCGAATAAAGCTACTTCGGTAATAATAATGTTAGTTTCAAGGAACATTATAAAATATTAATGGTTCAGTAACAATTTTCGCAGTGATACATTCTGGACCGTCGTCGATTTGAAGTGGCGATACACATTCCTCATATTCCTTCTCGCCTTCGCAATAAGCTGGCTTTCATTCGCGCTCATCTACTACGTGATTGCGTTCATCGGCGAGGACCTTCAGTTCCAACACGGTGACCCGGAGTTCGTTTGTGTGCAGAGCGCCTCCACGTTCGTTGGTCTGCTGCTGTTTAGCTTCGAGACACAGCAGACCATCGGATATGGATTCAGGTTAGCGATGGGTATCTTTCCTTCCAATATTCTATCAGATTACGGTAGATTGTTTTAAAGCGACAATAAACGCCGTGCGTATAGGAGTAAGGTTGATGGTTACAATTTCCATGCAGTCAAAACGATACCGACTTGAGAACGAAAGGTCGAGAGCACTATGCTGTGCTTACGGTAGTTGCAATAATTTGACTGCATGCTTTTCTCCAGCCTGTTTTGCGAGAAACATTAACTTGCTAACATTGACAATAAATTCTTATAACAAAGTTCTCATGGTTAGTTTCCCCAAAGGCTAATGTATGAATTCGACCACGTGGTTCGTAAATTTTCCAGACACATCACAGAAAACTGTGCAGCAGCAATAATCACCGCAAATATTCAATCGATCATCGGTCTTCTAATCAACGCCTTCGTCGTCGCCGTGATGATCGCCAAGCTAGCCCAACCTCGCAAGCGCGGTAAAACGATCTTCTTCAGCGAGAACGCCGTGATCTGCTATCGACAGAACCAACTAATGCTCATGTTCCGATTCTGTGACATGCGCAACTCACATCTGATCAATACCAAAGTGCGCCTCTTCATGGTCGAACGATTCGAGTCCATCGAGGGCGAGATTAACTTGTACAATCAACGCGAACTTCCGCTCCAAATCGACGGTCTCAGCGCTGGAAGCGGGAGTGCTCTACTTTCGTGGCCGATGGTCGCGTGTCACGTGATTGACGAGAAGAGTCCTTTCTTTGACGTCAGTGAGGCGTCGTTAGCCAACGCTGAATTCGAGTTAATCGCTACACTTCAAGGCGTCAGTGAATCGTCGGGAATGATGGTTCAAGCGCGTACCTCGTTTCTTCCTAGTGAAATCCTGTGGGGACACAGGTACTTATAGGGCTATGCATTTATGACGTCACGTAAAAATTCGAATTTTCGGACCCCCTCCCTCTACGTCACGGGTTTTTGGATACTTGTAACACATAAAATCACTTTTGGCCCGACCCCCTCCCCCCTCAGACCGTGACGTCATAAATGCATGGCACCATACTGGGCGCAGCCTGCTGCTGTCCGGTAGCTAATGCATAGTTTTCAAAAGGCTTTTAGGTTTGGAAACTTCACCGCATCGCCGAATGATAAAAACATAATCTACGTGAATTTCACCCAGTTCGACAAGACGAAGCCGTGCAAATCGATGCCGTCGTTGTCGGCGAAAGAGGTTTGTCTATTCGTTTGATTTTTAATTATTTTTCATTTTTCGGGGGTTTTAACTTAATTATTTTTCATTTTTTCAGAGTTTTTAACGCTTGATATTTTTAGCTATTACGCAACGGCCTTGTTCAAGAGCAATAACAACAATCGCGTGAGCAAGCCAAAGCATTTCCGTCGAGATGATAAACCCACCGCTGCCAGATGTAGCAGCTGACGTACGAAGTTTATGCATATGAACCTTGTCCTGCACGTCTGGCGCTGCTCAACTTATTACGCTCGTATTTTCCTACCAAGAGGCCGTATATTTATGGCGTCACGGTTTAGGAGAGGGGTCTGGCCGAAAGTGATTTTATGTGATATAACTATAGAAAAAACCCTGACGAGGGAGAGGGGGTGCGAAAAGTCAACTTTTACCGTGACGCCATAAATGCACGGCCCCCAATCCGCTGTCCGACGGGGATTATTCAATTGCTTTCTCTACTACATATGCTAAATTTGCATTTAGAGCCATCCATTAATGACGTCACCTGCCAAGGAGAGAGGGTGGGTCAAGAAATATTGCACAGAAAATGACGCTACGTGTAAAAGATAGCCTGTGTTTGTGTTTGGGCTCGTGGCGAAGGAGAGTGGGAAGGTCTAAAATTTTGAATTTTTAAGTGACGTCATTAATGAATGGGCCCTTATCGGTGTTTTCCGATTTTCATTTTGCTCCCGTTTTTGCAGTCTTGACAGCTTCCAAGATGTCGAGGATATCAGCAGAACATTCAAGCTTTGAAGCTGTGACTGACGGGCATCTGATCAAAACGCAAAAGCTGAATAATCTCCTCGAGGCATTTTATGTTAGCACGTCTGTGCACCTCGCTGTTTGTAAATAAAGGACTGGGGCTATTTTTGTCAAATTAAAATTTTTCACAATTTCACCAAAAGGCAGATAGCATCTAGCTTGCTCGAACCACGTCAAAACGTTCAGATTTCGTTGAGTTTAATATATTGCGTATGACGCGATTGTTACGTAACATCAGCTTTATGCAACGCACGTGCGCAGATAACACTGAAAACGATATATACATACGTCAGCAAGGCTTTATATGCCGCAGCTATGTAAACAGCAGTCTCGCACCGGCTGAGCAATCTATTCGATAGAACATTAAAGGTCATTTTAATAGCTTGCCCTGAGCCTACGTGGAGCAGTGCACCGGAAAGCATCGCAGGAAGTAAGGCCACATTAGTTCTGCGTTCAGAAGAGATAGTCGTAGTTCTTGCCGTGACGCGCCTTTGACGCTACCTCCATTTTCTCCTGAAGGTCGTCGTTCTCGGGGATGCGTCCCCAGCGTTTCTCCGTATCGAACCAGAACTAAAAGCAGAAATTCTTTGGCATCGAATCGAAAATTCTCAACAGTTTGGAAAATCGAATTATTCGATTCCGTGTGGAGTCGAACCGATTCTTTTGACTGTCATTACTCAAACTGAAGCCTACCATTTGCTTTTTGTCATAAAGGTCTTTCGCGCGCGACCAATGCCACGGCGAGGTCTTGTTGGCTCGATTCATCCTAAAATTTAAACCGAAAATAATTAAATTTCACAAAGTTTATCCATCGGTCTAAACTTACCATACGTCCGTCTTCATGGATGACCAGATACCACAACCAACGGCAGCAACGCAAGCGAAGCCCACAGCGCCGAATAGTGGCCACATCTGAAGGCAGAACATTACCGTAATACGACTGATGAGGAAACCGATTTCGTGGTTCTTACATCCGGATTATTTTTCGCCGTGTGCCAGAAGAACGGCAACATCCGGTCCTTGACGCCTTCACGCCAGAGCATCATACCGTAGTTCTTCTGCGTTGTCGTCGTATGGAGGGGGGAACTTTGTCCCTGCTGGACTTTCGGCATATTCGCCATCGCGGTAGGAAGGCAAAATCGAGAAGAGCTCGAAGGGCAAGAGGTGAAGTTCGACGCAGTAATGGCCCAACATTCTGAATGCCGTGGCATATATAGCGGTGCTTTTTACGCCCGTATGGAAAAAAAGTCACGTCCACCAGCGTTCCGCACGTACACACCATCGGCGATTCGAAAAAAGCAAACAAAAGTTTTCTGTCGGCAAACAACAGAAGGCACTGCGTGGCCGCATTCGCTCTCAATTTTTCGTTTCAACGACTTTCGAGCATGTTGTAAGGTCGAAAATTTATTGCCCTCCTTTCATGTTCACGTACACATTGTCGCGTTCGTCACGTATCAAAGTTGATGTATTTTTCGAGTATATCGAAGGATCCTGCATCAAAGCTGACAGCTAAGCTGAGGTAGTACGTGAAAAACTTAGCACTAGATTGCTCGTCTTAACGGCCTCGTGTCAACATTCCTGTGGACTCTCGAAAAAAATTTATAGGCTTGTACGCGCCGGGAGCTCGCGAGTTGCTAGGCGTCGTACGTGAGATTTGCAACAAATGTTATCACTACTGAGTTTTTCGGCTTAAGTATCATACGACACAGGGTGCGGCGCCTGTGTATACTGGATTTTGAACAAAACCTACTCAGCGGCTGGCTTGTACCTAGTTATCAGCGACCCAACTGCTGAACTTCGACGAATTTTTCAACCATACTGTATGTAGAAGCAAAAGAAGCTAATAATACTGCAAACTTTTCTCATATGGTACTACACAAGTTCTGAAGCACGAACGAGTTCCGCAAGGAAATTGGAAAGCCGAAATGCCCGCAGCAAAAATAAAACAGGGAACGCGATCTGGAATGCCGTCAGTAGGGTTCAGACATCGGAAAACTTAAATGGAAAAAAATTTCCGACCCTGCTGAAAAAGGAAAAATCGGAAAAAAATTTTCCAAAAAAGTCAGAACAACAAAAGAAAAAAAATATTTTCCGCCTCATACTTGCAAAATATTTTCAATTTGAAGCGCAACAAATACGTTTTGCGAACAAAAGCTTCCAAATTTGCGTCGCACAATGTAAACTGTCTCAAATTTCATGTGTTTGCCTCCGCAGTATTCTACTGGCGAAAACATGAAAAAACTTGAAAAACCGTTTTTCTTCTGGTCGGAAACGAAAGAACTTCCTTTTCTGACCCGTCTCAGAGAAAAAAGTTTCCTTTCCGATCTGTCCCGAAAAAGGAAAAATTGGAAAAGAAATTTTTCCGTCTTGCCCGAAAACGGAGAAAACTGAAAAGCTCAAAAGTGCGTCGGAAAAAATATTTCCCTGCCGAAAATATGGATTGAAATAGTCCCATTCGATGCAGCTTTACAACTGAGGCTCAAAAGCCGGTACATGTTTACATTCGTCTCGTTCTTCTCTCTCGTATGGTAGAAATCTGCCTAGCGTTTAAAAAAAAGCCCTCCCCACTAGCGTCGACCAACCGGCTAGGGAGCCTCCTTTGTTCACCACGCTGACGCTTTTCGACGGTTTACCCGGAATACCGCCTTTGCCCCGAAATGCCGTGTTCGGAGCCACAGCCATTTACGATTCCGACACACGAGTGTACGTAAAGCCGCGCCTTCTCGGGTTTTCATCTCTCCATTTAAAGGCAACACGTATGAGAGAAATGTAAACAAACGAGCAACACAGACCTCACACCCGACGGACCGCATACTATGTGCACTGCAAATGCATTTAGGCTATGTCAGCAGAGTTTTGTGACACACAACGCAAAATACACAGTAAACATAGCGTTTTGCACGTATTGGGATAGCGTTACAAACTGATAACAGTGGACGCGCCTGCGGCGCGTCCAATTAGCTAGCACTTTGAACGCCTTCGGTGTTTTTCTGTTGAAAGAAACGATTTTTGTTATTAGATTTTTTCAGTTTGTTGAGTTATTGTTTTGTTAACCGTCCAACAATAAAAATTTGTTAGTTATTGTTTTTTATTCACCAGAGAACAATAACTTTGTTAATTTGTTGTTATTGTTAATTTTTTGTTATTGTTAATTTTTTGTTATTGTTAATTTTTTGTTATTGTTAATTTTTTGTTATTG
>JAQGBB010002561.1:0-10683 GCA_034691745.1 Prismatolaimus dolichurus | reverse complement strand
AATTTTAGGGGGAGGAAGGGGGTAAAAAATTCAAATTTTAGGTGACGTCATATATTGATGAGCCCGAAGTAACTGAATGCTCCTCAAAAACTATTTGACGCAATCAGCTTACTATTAGCTGTGTCGGCCGTCGAAACATCTGAAAATAGTGGCTAGGTCGTCAGAAAAGCACGTTTTCTACCGTCGAAAAGGTTGACTTACTTTGACTCTGCACAAAGGCGCACAGAACTGCGAGGATGGCGAACGCGGCAATCATGGTTAAAAAAGTTCGACACGAAAAACAGAGTTAACACATAAACTTGTGCCTCACTCGTTCGCGAAGTCAGTAGATCGTGAATCAGTTCCACCCGAAACCAGCCCACGTATATTGTGTTCCTGGTCGTTGCCGACTTTGATCGTACGAACTCGTACGACTGCAAATCCTCTGTTTACGGCCCACTCGTGACAAGCCAGAACTAATGACTACTCTTGACAACCCCCGCGAGTTTGCGCTTGAAAACCGACAACATCGCACAACAGTGACTGTGTACGTGCAGACTGCAGGCACAGGTGGCTGAAGTTTACTGCCCGAGGCATTTTTACTCGGCATTATACATTACCAGTAATCTCACTGAAAGTGGCACTATAAACGGATCTATCATGTGTTCCAGAAGTCGTTGTCCATTGGCAAGGCTTTGCACAATTTCACATTAATTTTTTCGAGACTGGCTGAACCTGAAACGGCCATCCTTTTGGCTATCGGAGACCATTCTAGGTTCAGCCAGTCGGAGAAAAGTTAATGTAAAATTTCGCACCATACGCTGAACTGCTCGAGGTGAACAGTTGGAGGGCTACGTGTCTGCGAGCTGCTGGACTGCAAGCAATGCTTTACGTAGCGGGGGCTCCCACAAACCCCGGATTTTGAAATGGACCTTCGGATTTTCGGAGTAAATGAGTAGAAAAATATGGTAAAGGGTGCCCTAGTGAAAATGGGGCCCAGGATTTTGTTGATGGCCCCGGAAAACAGAGTCTACGTAAAACGCTGCAAGACATGAGAGTTGAAAATATAGCTGTCAATACAGACAAACAAAGCTAAAACAGCAGCTAAAGCTATTTTGATTTCGCGCAAACTATTATACGCTAATGAAATTATGAGACTAATTATACGCGGCTGAGTGGTCATGCAAAAATTGTGTTCCAAAAAACACTATTTTTGGACCCCCCCCTTCGTGTTCTTTTCGCCACCCCCTCCCATGCACGTGTTCTTTGGACCTATCCCCATTAACGAAAAGCAAAGTCGCATGGCTCCAAAACACAATTTTTTAAGAAAATTGTTCCTGTTTTTCCCAAATTTTTTCCCCCGAAAAGACCACGTGTTCTTTTCGGTCATCCCACCCGCCGAGCACGTGATTTTTGCATGCCCCTAACCGAGACAACTGCATGATTACTCGGCAAGCACGCCAACATGTTCGCATCAAAAATACCCCTATAATATTTTTATAAGGAGACAGTCATTTGACGCGTAAACAGTCTTTCATCGCCTGCCATATGTAGCCCCTCGTGACAGAGGATCAGTGACTAACACACACTGCACTTGATAGATAGTACGCTAACGCAAAGGAAGTACCAAGGCTTGCTCGATACGCCGAAAACATCGTGTACAAACAAGCTACGTATAGCAGTGATACTGGTGTTGCACTGAAAGGTTAAACGTCATAACAGACGGTCAATGCTCTGAGGTCGTCGTTGCCACTACTTCTAAAGACAATGCCGAGTATTCTACAACTGTGGGTACTCCTTGTCAGTGTGGCAACCATCGAATCACGTTGGCAGATAGAGCCACCAACGTTGCTCAACAGCACTCGAGTCTTCATGAGCTCGGACTGCAACCGTATGAAGTTCATGGACACTTCTCCTTCCTAACAGTCATGAGACGGTCCCATCTTGCTACAGGGACGTGCACAGCACAAAGCGAGTATTGCCGATGGAGCAACGCTGCTAACGGATATCTCTGCATGAGCAGAGGAGAGCTGAAGCCTGCTCCACGTGGAGTGCAAGTGTTTTCGGCTTTGACGAAGCGACCCGTTCAAGACTATCCAGATCGGCCGGTCTGTCCTGGCGGATATACGCCACATCCGTTTTGCTGGGGTAGCCTAAGTCAACAGTAGCGCGTGTGGATTAAATGCTGTGAAATTTCCGGAAATACCTTACGGGTCATTCATTATTTACGTAAACGGGGGAGGGGAGGGTCAAACATCATGTGTGAAAGATAGCCTATCCCTAACACATAAATTTTATTACATGGGGGAGGGGGGTCAAAAAATTCACGTAAAGTATGAACGACCCCTTACATAATGTTACACTGTAGGTATGTGTTCATCAGAAGCTGACCTCACTTGCGAACGCGACGCACGAACAGGTTGCTTCGGTTGCTCCCCGATAAAACTGCTAAAC
Organism: Prismatolaimus dolichurus; assembly: GCA_034691745.1. Lineage (NCBI taxonomy): Eukaryota > Metazoa > Nematoda > Enoplea > Triplonchida > Prismatolaimidae > Prismatolaimus > Prismatolaimus dolichurus. The sequence continues at coordinate 8,250 of JAQGBB010002561.1, read as the reverse complement.
ACAGAGCGCAAACTCCTCGAAGTTCTAGTCCTTGTCTTTGCTCCACTCTGTGCTGTTTACACCCTCGGGATAGCAGTCTACTGTTGTTGCTGCCGACGGTGAGTAACTTTAAATATTGCTCACAATTAGGTACTTATATTCCTTATTCTACATTAGTCGTTGGATCCGAGCGGCGAAACGAGACGCTTACAGACATGTGCTCGAAGACGTCGCGGCTCGGGCAGAACCGCATGTCGAAAGGAGTGAAGTGTTCGTTCCTGCGGTGGAGGCACGTCCGGTGGTTTACAGAAGCCCTTACGGTCAACCGCCGGCGTATGAGCAGCTCTTTAGACCGGAGAGTGCAGCTTCAAGTAGAACGATGAAATAGTACATGACGTGCAGATTGCGATGCATGTTGACAACATGACTGCACTTTGTTCAATCTACGACCATTTGTGCACTATTTTTTTTCCTCCCTTTTGACAGGCGACTGTGAGGACCACTAGGGGGACATTTATTAATGACGTCACCTGCCTGCCTGGGTGGGTCAAGAAATTTTGCACAGGAAGTGACGCTACGTGTTAAAGACAGCCTATGTTTACGTGTTAAAGCTAGTGACAAGGGAGGGTGGGTCTAAAATTATGAATTTTTAAGTAACGTCATTAATAAATGACCTCTAGAGGAACCATTCTGTTCTTTGCATGATGAGTGATGACCAAAATCAAGAACTAAAACCTGTACTGTGCTAACTCAATTCATGTAAACTGCATATTTTTTAAAAGCAGTACTTTCGAAGAACCATTATGGTAACACCGTTCTAAAGGGTCCGTAAAAGTCGACAGAACATGGTAACCAAAGTTTATATTTAGACTGCATACATTATGTGAAACGAAAACGTAAGGCAAGAGGTTACACGTGTAATGTCTCAATTGCTGTCGATGTCTTCAAACCGTGCCTGTCGACTTTTTACGGACCCTTTAGTTGCTAGCTAAGTAACGTGAATCAAGAGACACAATGCAGACAGGTATTTGTGATCTGCATGATGGAAAACTGAGACACCTGGCCACTCATTAATGAGTCACTGCCTGGGTGGGTGAGTCAAGAAATATTGCACAGGAAGTGACGCTAGTGTAAAAGATAGCCCATGTTTATATGTTAAGTCAGTGACAAGGGTGAGTGGGTCTAAAATTTTGAATTTTAAGTGAGTCATAAGTGACCCCCATAAAAAGTGACTGCTAGCTCTCTGCACTTTCAGTTCCAACACTACTGCTACGGGAACTGAAATTCATTGCTTTTCCATCGCTTAATAAAACAGCTAGAATTCCAACATGCATGCTCAACGGCCTCGTCTCGCAATCGCTCGCATTGGCGCAATTGCCATAGCAGAAATATTTACTCAGCTTGACATTTGGCCAAACAGAATTCGAAAATTTCCCCTGCTTGGCACTAGAAGCCCGATTGATTTCCCCACCGACTCGATCGAAGTCTGCCTTTTTCTCCATCCCATCGAATAAGCACGCAGGTTAAGCCCATCGTCAAACAAAGTTTCCTGCGTGTCCACTGACCGCACCGAAGCTGCTTTGCATTGTCTGCTTCTTCACAGGAAGAAGTTTTTGCACGGTGGTCAACCGCATTCCTCGTCATTGCATCCCTTGAAGGTCGTCCCATCGCAGACAATGGAGCAAATGCCTATTTGTTGACACTGTCTCAGATGTCCATTTCTGCGTCTCGCTTTGTCGTTTAGCATGCGTTAGCTTTCTCATTCAGCGTGAGTCAGTCTATTTACTTCTATTTCGACGTTCTGCTTCAATCCACAATGTCGAAACATGAAATTCTCCTCCTCCTCATCGGTTCTGCTATCATCAATGCTCAACCACAACCCTCACAATGCCCAGCAGGGGTCCGCACACCTTGCTCCTGCGCATCAACGAGGTACGAGCCAGTCAGTATCGTCTGCGATGGAGCACAGTCCTTCAATCAAGCAATACTGGCTATCACCACTGGCACTTCAGCCCAATCCCTCCAGGCTATCACGATAGATAGCTTGACCATTTCAAACACACCAATCGCCCAACTTCCCGCCTTCGCTTTTCAATCCCTTCCACGAATCAAACGCCTCGTCCTCAACCGCAACGACATGCAATCAATCGACCCACGCGCCTTCGACGGTCTGGTCCAAACCCTCGAAGAACTCGACCTTCGACAGAACAATCTCGGCACTGTCCCTATCGAGGGATTGAACCGAATCGTCAATCTTCGTTCTCTCAGTCTCGCAAGAAACAATATCGGTGCAATTCAACCCCGCACTTTCGAGACATTTCAATCCAAAAGTTCACTTCGAAAAATCGATCTCTCCGCCAATTTTATCCAGGACCTCGACGGACAAGCATTCTACGGACTTACTTCGATAGAACAGATCTCTCTGGATAAGAACTTCTTGCAGAGCGTTCCAACGAACGCGCTTCGACAGTGTAACACCTTGGAGGATCTCTCCCTCGGGGTGAATCAGCTCACCGACATTCCTATTGGGGCACTGGACTTTCCTTCACTGAAATCCCTCAGTCTTGAAGTGAACACAATCCAACGCATCGACGGTGAAGTCCTCCGTGGAGTTCCGAATTTACTTTACCTCTATTTGAGTGCGAACAAATTCGATCGCATAGATCGAAATATGTTCAGATTTGTCCCGAAATTGAAAGTCCTCACAATCGGGTCGAATCCGATTCGGACTGTTAATGCGGATGCTTTTCAACATGTGGCGGGACTTGTACGACTGGAAATGTCGGAGTGTATGATAGAGAGGATTGAACCTGGGGCGTTTCAGACTGTGCCGAAGATTCAGGTTCTTGTACTCAACAAGAATAAGCTTAAAAAGTATGTTTAAATTGGAATTAAATCGATTTGAATGAGTTAAAATTTAATTATTTTAGTGTTAATCGAACTATGCTCCAAGGACTCAATGAACTCTACTCGGTCGATTTGAAAGGAAATGAGATATCGTTTGTGGAGGGAAGAGCCTTTTCGATGTTGCCGATGCTTAAACATCTGGATTTGAGCAGTAATCAATTGAGAACACTGGAAGTGGGAATGTTCATGGCGACGTTTGAACCGACTTCACCACCGACGTCGAGGATTGTTTATATTTATGGTAGAAAAAGAGGGTTTATGGCTAGGCATTTGTTTTAAATTTGAAAATTAAAAAAGCTCTGGAGTGAGAATTTTTTTATCCGCGAGGTTTTTGTTTCACGAAAGAAAAATAAAAAATAAAAAACTTATTCAAAAAGTTTTTTTTTTAATATTTTTGCGTAAAACAAAAACCTGGCGAATTTTTTTACTTTCATTTTTGAAACAAGATTCCTCATTCAAGAACTTTTTTATTTTTAAACTTGAAACAAATGCCGCGCCGCAGGCTTTCCTCGAAGCTTAACAAGAGATATAGCACCCCTGCGTTTTTATAGACAATCCATGGGACTGCAGCGCGCCACTAGACTGGTTTCGAGGATGGCTCCGCGATAACCCCGACGTGATGATCGACGCACCCGGCTATCCACCAACGATATGCTTCAAGCCCGCATGGCTGTATAACCTGAAATTCCGTCAGCCGAATCCGGCGATGCCCGCAAGTACTCTGTCGCCACTCGGGCCCGACACGCCGGGTCCGCAAGTGGCGACGCCAGAGCCGGTCACGAGGACGGGCAACTGGCAAACTGGCGCGATCATTTGTGGTAAGGGAGCATCCATATATGAGGTCATCTAAAAATTTGAATTTTTTTACCCCCTCCCCTCTGTCACTTTTCGCCCGACCCCTAAAAGTGACGTCATTTTTTAGCCTCCGCATTTGAAAATTTTTCCAAGGAAGCGGTCACGCGAACGACTGGTTGAAAACACGATTGGAAACAGTGCAAAATTCTGACCCAAATCGGTGCACTTTCGGTGTCAAATTTACTAAAAGTGTTTGAATTGTTTGAAAAAATTTCGGATTTTTTTTGTAAATTTGCCTCAAAATCGGCAAGAATTTACCGCAAAATTTTCCGAAAATTTTCGCTTTATGCAGTTATTAAGGTGACGTCACTTCTTCGCCTACCCCTCCCCTCCGTCACCTTTTTTGAAAAATTTCTTGACCCTTTCCCCTCGGCAGGTGACGTCATATATGGATGAGCCCCAAGCTGGTTCGCCAGCTAAAACCTCACGTATTAACGGCGAACGTTTCAGGCCATGAACAAGAACGGAACAACGTTGCTAATTGTCGATGATGTCGCCGACGTTATTGCTGAATCGGTATAAAGCAGCAGCAGCGTAGCTTACACTTATACAATGTGAAATGCCTTTTTTAGCCGGAGAAACTTGCTCGAGCGCTTATTCTGTTCTGCAAAGGCTGCGGATCTTGTACGTGTGACATCGGGGCATGCCTATATGATGTCACGTCTGGAGTGGGTCTGACCCAATCAGGCACTATGCCTAAGTTCTCAGTGACATTGCAAAGAAAGGGGCTCCCAAAGTGGGACGTGACACTGTATATGACATGTGAGCGAGTTTTACATCTGTCAGTCACATTGTATCTTATACTTTTTCTCAGTGAGTGGCGTCGCTATTCCCGGCATGGAACGACAGCGAACCCTCTCCACTTCGATGGAAGAAGCAGACCGACCCCGTCGGATTGACTCACTCGTCAAATAAGCAGCTGGCTTTCGGTCGCGATGACTATCTAGAGTCTCACCTCCATTGTACAGCCAGTTTGAACTCTCAAGATGCTACTCACATGACGCGTCTTATTCCGAAAAAGCGCAAAGGTTGCTTATTTATCCATGAACCTTATGCAGCTTTGCGTCCTCTTGCTATGTATGCCTGCCCAGTCAGCCGCCAAAAGGTGACAGTACTATTTTGAGTTAGACGTAGCTACAATGTTGGCATAATTTATCGTAGTATTCCAGAGTAGAAAGTGATTTCAGTAGTTTGTGCAACATGCACACTAAATTTGGAAAATGTGCAATTGAACGCCTTCATAACATTCGACTTTAACAGCCATCAATCGGACAACTGGTCACTTTTAAAGCTAAAATCGACTATAAAGCATTGCCTCTGGACTGTTTGATCGTATTATCGAGAAGTTTGTTATGGAGGCGCTTTCAATCTCGATAAAATTTGACCTTCCATCTGCACAACTTTCCTTGAATAGCGAAGTGGAATCACGCGTTGTTATTTTGACGAGCTTTTGCGTCCATCGTCCAGTAATTGAGTTGGTCGGTCAACGAGAAATTCGTTATGAAATTATATAACGTACAAACTTTCATCCATTCTGGACGATGGAAATGACCTTGCTGTGTCTGTGACTTATAGCTACGCAGCTCTGCTATGCTTTTATTGCAAACTTTGCTCTCAAACCTTTTCGTGTCAGGCGTTGACTGTTGACGAATTAGTTTGCTCGTAACAGTTTCCATACGTACTTATTATTTTGCATTCAGCTGGGTGCCACGCTCAGGACGTCTGTGTACAGTACATATGGTTTTTATAAAAACTGGAGGGTAAATTTAGTAGCATCAACGATAAACGATGAATTATCGTCTTTGAAGTTACTTCACACCAAAGAAAATGCCAACTGCACAACCGGAGTTTTATGACATTGTTGTTATTTGAGAAGACACGAGTACTGTGATTGTGCCGACCAGCTCTGATGACGCGAGGACGTCATCAACGAATGCAATATGCGTCAGATGCGAGGCGCAGATATGAGTCAAAATTGCGCGCACAAAAATATTTGCAAAAATCGTGTTTTCAAAATATTCCAGTTACGTGCGCTTAAAACTAGCGTGTGCTAACACATACAGGCGTGTCGTGGCTAGCACACGCGGTTCCACTATTGCAACACTCACAAATTGTTACTAGCCCACCTCGCACGTCGTTAGACGGCATGCCAAACCATCCCAGACGCTTACTGTGGTACAGTACTGAAGAACACTAAATCAATAGTAGTAGGATAGAACAGCAGCATGGCGCTTCGTCTATCTCTGAAAATTTTGACTAAGAGCACACCAGCAATCCGTGCCGCTTTTAATTTATGAAAAAACAGCAAATGCACACGACATACTAACACATGTGATGCGAAACACAGTAAAAATATCACGTGACTATTAGGGTGTCGACAAATATGCGAGAAAAAATCGATAATTATGCAGGCGCATTTTCGATTTTCGTCAGATTAAGCAAAGAACCCAAATGCCTGATGACACTGCGTTAAACACCTCCAAAATAATTTAATTTCGACCTTATGACGCCTCCACGAACAAGTGAGCAGTTCCCCCTTTTTATCACACCAAAATATCAAGCTTAACATAAAATCGCACCAAACCAGCTTCACGCACTCTAAGACGCAGTCCGCGTCATCAGTTCGTGTGTGCTCACATGTTCTTGCATCAGCTCAAGCGCTCGCGCAAACACCACACGACAGCCAATCAGAGCTGAGCACAGCGCCCCCTACCGCTTAACATCCGTGGGAAATTACCAAGGCCTTGAATAATTACGCGGAAATTTCGTGAAAATGCGAAATTATGCGATCGCATATATGTCGAAACTCTAGTGACTATGATACGTTAATCGGCTCAAGCTGGTTTTTCGCGCCCAGCGGTAGAGTCACTGCTGGGCCGGCAACGACTCCTCTCGAGCGCCAGAATGGCGAAATTTGTCGCGTCGAACCATGAGAGACCCGACGTCTGCGCATTGGCAGGAATGTCGTCGACGATGGGTTGCTGAGGAGGCGGCTGCTCGACCGGTAGGGATCGATTCTGAAGAAACAAGACGGATATAAGAGCATGAAAAGGACTTGTGGATATGCTTGACACCTTAAACGAGGCGGCGGGTCGACCGAGGATCTTTGAGCGGACCTTTTCGTGCTCGATTTGATCCCATGGCGAGAATCTACAGTAAAAGATGATGGGAAATGGTCCCTGAGGAAAAGACACCATATCCAGTAAGGACGCCAACGAACGTACAGTATGTACGGACACGTTACAACGTCGTCTGCATGTGTACTGTATGTACAGGCTGTAAAACACACCATATAATCGTTAAAAGCGAACATACTTTATTGCGTTCGCATCAGAACTCTCTGGCGGTTCATACACAACTTCTCGACTTCGCCTAGACGGGAAACGGTGAATGTCTCGCGTGCGAAACAAAGCGACAACGAGCTCACCTAACCGACTCTCGCACGCGTCGATGAAACTCCTCCGAGTTTGATTCGAATCTAGATAGAAGAACGAGACGCCTCTTGAGAACACCGAACTGAAATGCGACACAAAACTTACAATCTCGCACATCGAGAATTCACAGCCTCCTCGAGATCCAATCGATAGAAAACCTTCTGCGCGTAGGCGAGCACCTGGTGGAGGTGGTGGGTGCCTTTTCTTAAATTCCGGACACGAAAGTGTCGTTTGCGTCGTCGTCTTTGGATGGCTACTCACTTCCAGGGTGAAAAGACGGTCTTCAGATCGAGCTCACAACTATCGGGCGAGATCTGCGGATGGAAGATCGCGTCTTCGAATACCACTTTCTATGGAGAATCATGTCTTATATGAAGATTTGATGCAAAGCCGATGAAAGAAACAAACCGGTGGCTGTACTGAATCGGGAAAATTCTCTGGCATAATGAGCGTAAAGCGAAAGATACCTCCTTGGTACCAGCCGTGACGAATGAATAGAACGCCCATCCACTCTAAAAATGATTTTTCAAGTTAGCATGATCTTTACAAGTGCTATATGTTTTCAGAAGTACGTACCGAATGAGGTTGAAGCCTTCGGGACAACGTAGACACCGGAAAGACACGTTTTGGTAACAAGGTTAAATTCAGCAGCTAACGCGTATTCTTTTAATTGCAACTCGCGCTCGGATTGAGAACTGCTTCCGGACGCGACAGTCGTCATTCCTTGAAGTTTCAGCTCACTGTGAAATCACTTGTTGTGCCAAGTCCAGAATTCCGTCAAGAAGTAGTTTATAGGGAATAAGACTATTCGTCCAGAACAGGAAGCGTGTGTGGAACAGGTGGATCCAAGAATAGGTATGTACCTATTCAACTGCGATGGACGACAGCCCACACTGCAAAAAAACCGCCAACACAGGTTTTACGTGTAACGAGATAAGCCAAAAAGTGTGTGCGAAAATTTGCCATCAACCAGCCAACGTGGTGTTTTTTTTGCATCAAATAAAATGCAGTGGCAAATTTTTCAACACATGATTTTTTGTGGTGTTTTTTTGCAATGTGGGCTGTCGTCCATCGC
>JAQGBB010002560.1:0-10690 GCA_034691745.1 Prismatolaimus dolichurus | reverse complement strand
CGCAAATCCCCCCCCCCCCCCCCCCCGACATCCAAGCATGGCCGTAGTTTCGTGTCAATCGACGCGAACGACATTGGCTTAGCAAACTTCAGCCAAGTTAAGCCACACTGCAGCACAACTGGATGCACGTAGATTGAGTCTTCCGGTCTTTCAATGTAGGCTTCGGCGCCCAGCAGCGACAGATAAGCTGTAACTTTTCTAGTATTATTTTCAGCACGAAAGAGCGTGTCTGGAGACCGAGAAAACGTTAACTTAAAAGAGCTGCTCATGCGGTTTATCGGTGGAAGTGTGATACAGAACGAGGTGCTCCGAAAGGGAGCGTATGGGCCTAGCCAGAAGGACATGTCACGAATTGAAAAATTTGTCACCGTTTTGTTATAAAACGCGTTCGTTATGGTAAGGTTTATGCTATTCAAAATCCAGTCTCGTAGTTGCCCGACAAGCAAGTGAACGTGAACACCGGCAAAGTACTGGAAGCTGGCAGCACATTCGGAAAAGTTTTCAGGGTTTTCAAAGGTGTCTTCCGCAGGCCACAGACTGGCGTTTGTGCGAAATACGCGTTGCTCGAGGTACATAAAGTGCGCAGTGCACCAGAGAAGAACTTTCATTGGCAGAGCTTTGATTTGATCCACCTCGGCCGTATCAGAGCCTATATGTGGAATTGTCGGATACGACTCTGGCAAATGAAGCTCAAAGCAAACCCAAGAAAGATTCTTAGCTACTTCGTCTGCCTGGGATGGGTGCGATCCAATTGTAATGGCTCCATCTTCTTTTAGGCAACATTGTACGACAGTAAACGTGTCGTACGCGAGCGGCACTGCGGCGCACGCTAGAGTGAACCACGCTAGCGTGCGTCTGATTTTATGTGCTCTTAGTGGCCAGAGAATGAACTGGAATCTCGAGAAGACCTACCGGGTCGGCGATTTGAAGCAGTTTTGTGGATCCAATGTCTGCGACGATAAGCGTCGAGAACGCCGGCGGCAATATTATGAACCTTTTGTTGGGGTAGTGTAAATGAGAATCTTGGCCATATGACCGTGAAATGGTGCATTTTAGCTGCTAGCACAAAAGCAAGTTTTGAACTGTGTTCACATTCCGAGACAAAGACAAGACCAGGTTGATCAGCAAAGAGCAGAAAGCGGACTGCTGGTAAAAAGGTTCATAGCAAATACCTCACTGAGGACGCTGTCTCGAAAATTAATAAGCAGCGCGGCGGCGCAAGCGAAGTGGGACAAAATATTCGACCATGAAAAACCTAATATTTTGTCCTATAAGACAGTTTTTTAGGATAAGACAAAATATTCGCTGACACTGGATCAGTCGAAGTAAACTTCTAATCAAATCAACTTTTCATCGCTAAGGTAGAGAAGTGATTCGATTTTCCAGAATTCATGGTGTTCTGAAAAAAACAAGTAGTTTTCTTTGGGGCTTCTTTAAAAGAAACTAAGTCGGACGTGCCGCTCCGTAGTCTCCGTTACACGTTTGTAAACACCATCCTCTCAAAATGTAAAATTATTTTCAAGATTGTTGAAAATAAAACATTGACTGTGCCGCTAGAACATTTTTTCAAAAATCTTAGTTGCCTTTTGCAGTTTTTCAATTTTTAATTTTTTGCCTTTTCTTAATTTTTCCGATTTTTCATTATTTTTTATTTTTTATCTTTTTATCTCTGTAACGGCAGAATGCTTTGTGGACCATGTTTTGAAAAATTGAGATGCCTTTTGCAGTTTTTTATTTTAAAATTTTTTCGACTTTTCTTAATTTGTCCGATTTTTCAGAATTTTCAGAATTTTTTATATTTGTAACCATGGGATGCCTTTTTGCAGTTGTTCGAATTTTTACATTTTCCGTTTTTTATGTTGGCTGATTTTTTAATTTTCTTAATTTTTGATTTTTAGAACTGGAGGATGCTTTTTAGAACATTTTGTAACGGCGGGATGCGTTTTCAATTTTTTTTGCACAATCATACATTTTTTTATTTTTTTTATAACCAAAGGATGCTTTTTGAAACATGTTCAGAAAAATTCTGGAACACTTTGGGGCACTCAGTATTCTTCCAGTCGGTCAGATAATTTTTGTAACGTGAGGATGCCCGAAATGTGATGGCCTCGTACCACTCACATAGTAGTGCACATGGCCGTTTTCTGCATCGGAGCATTTTGCGCAATCGTAGCGTGAAACACCGACACCTTGGGTTATTGAGTTGTACCTGACGCAAACTGTCAGGGCTTATCCCTATATTGACGTCATCTAACAATTCATAATTTTTGGCACTCCAGTCAGTCGCTTCGCCACATAAGCATTCGCTGTCTTTTACGATTAGCGTCACCTGAGATAACGTCATTTGTGGATGAGCCATTCTTGCACACGCACCATGCAGCGGAGAAATATTACAACGACGAATCGCGCTTTGCATAAATCTTTGCGTGGGAAACCAATTTTGGCAGGTTCTCTTGTCTCAATAGTGAGCCCACAATGCTCATCTTCGAAATTCTCCGAGATATGAACTTAAGTATCCGAGGCAAAAAACCAGATTTCTATTGGTTTTTTAGCTCACGATTGACGCATGAGTCGATTTCACCATCGGAAACAAAATTTGAGACGCTCTCCTGCCCTGAATATTGCACCCCCAGGGTCCATCTGCGAATTGACGGTTACTCTTGACGAAAGGTTTCTAAGCGAAAAACCGCGTCTCAATCGGTTTTTGTTACCTCAAGATAATTTGTCCACAGACACTCGTCCTGACGCACAGAGGCCATCGCAATGGTCTCCGCTTACGTGTAAGTGCGACTAAAAACTTTGACTGGACTGAGGGAAACACTGGAGTTTTATTTAACAATGTAGATTACGAATCAATCGAATCGACTTGAGACGCGTAATTGATTGTTCATTTCAAAATGATTTGACAGATTTTTACATCCGTTTGGCAACTCACGTCAGCTTTGACAATTTAGCTTAATAATTGCCTTGAATACCTTTGAATATTTAGTTAAAGTTAATCACAATTGCGTGCTTAATTTGTTGTTTACATTGCGGTGTTGCGTTGAAAAATCGGATTCTCGATATCTAAAGTAAAACTTTATTATAAAATTGATATATTTTTACCTCAGCGTGATCCAAAAACGATATTCGGTCGTTGTCGGTGTCGTCAGATCTGACGCTTTCCACCTCATCTGAAGGCTGATTAGTTGAAATGCTAACGCTACGGTTGTCACCGTCACGTTCTGTGGTTGTCGTTCGCTCGCCGACTACCTCTGTTTCTGATAGCAGGGAACTTGAATCCACGCTATCTGCATTTATAGTTTTGGCAGAGCTTGTCCGCATGTCGATGCCATCTTTGTCCGGTTCGCTAGCCGACGCCATTTACGACTTGCTTTAGACAGTGAAACGGAAAATTAATCGGACACAACGAAGAGACGATCGCTCAATAATGGCATTCTTTCATTAAGAGCATCGCTATGAGAGAAACGCGCATTCTTTATAAAACATTTGGACAACGTCAACTACTATGCTAACTTTAAATTTCATTGTTAACCTTAGACTCTATGAGGTTTGCAGTACGGAAGTCAAGAAAATCCCAAAACGAAACTCAAGGTAAAAATTTCGAATCTGTGAAAATTCTGCTTTAAAAGTTTTGAAAGTTCAAATTTGGCAAAACTCGTTTCATTTTTTATTTTTAATGCCGTGCCAGTTGGGAGGGTGTTCAGGTATTTTTAAAAAAGTTTTTTGAAGATGAATACGTCACTAAAAATTTCATGTGTCTATATGTTTTTTGCGTTTAAACATGCCCTCTTGAAGCGCGCGGGTCGATCGTTTCCGACGGTGCACCGTTCGGGCAGGGCTAGCCCGTGAATGAGGGTGCTTTTGTGGAAATTAAAAAAAAACGCCAGGTACAAAGGCAAAAGAATTCCATGCATGCTAGCTACAGCCTAGCGAGCTGCGGAATCGGTTTTCTGCTAGCCAAGCATCGAGCAATTTTACCGACCGAAGAGTTTACCGATTCGACGACGTTTTGGGTGGCGCCACGGGGCCGCGCTGACCCACTTTTCGATAATCTTTTATTGCAGATCAAGTCATTTATCGACTTTACGCCCCTTTTGTTTGCGCAAAGACTGAGTTGAGAAACAATTTTTGCCTTAAAATTGCACAAGAGTCTCCTTTTTCAAACAAGCACAGAACCAGTTTTCTGCGTTGTGCACAGCACGCGCGGCACGCATTTGAGTAAAGATAACTCAAAATCTGAAAACGCGACTTTGAAGAAAAAAAACAGACGATTTATATGGTTTATTCAAGGCCATATCTACACTTTTTGTGAGGCGCTTGAAACAAGACTAGAGTCTATTCTCGGTAAAATGAAGTCTGCTTTCCAGCGGTGCTATTGCAGAAGCGATTGAATCAGTATTTTGTTGAAACGTCAAAGTCAAATATGTGAAATTAAATCTCCATTTTTAACTACTAGCTCACTTTGATTTCAGTTATCTCCAGCTAGAAACGGCCGATCGGGAAGATCTCAGCGCCGATGTGCTGTCGGCGATATGCCGCATCTTTTGCATGTGTAACTTTTTCCAGAACTCTTCAGAAAATTTGTCGATATTTAGCTAAAACGGAGTCGCTGTTAGGCGAACTTAATTTTCTCAAGTACACGTAGGCCGATTTCGGCCAGTGAACAACTGGTTGATAGCCGCGACTGAGGCTACATTTTTTGCGCTGCAGATTCCAAATCCGTTTGCATCTTCGCGAGCAGCATGCTCGCGAGCAAAAACCTCCCTTTTTATCTTTCTTCTTTTACACCTGCCCTTCCTATTTGTCGTGTTGGTACTACTTCTCATGCATAAAGTCTCGACAGTTACACACCGCACTTCTTAAAGTGGATTTGTACTCCACGCATATTTGTACGTTTTTCGTAATCTTAAGAAATTAAAAAATCAATTTAGGGCACATCGTAAATGATCGATTAATTCACTCTGCTCAAATTATTCACTTACTAAAAAAATTTTTTTTCTCGTATATAAAAATAATTTTTCTGGAATTATTCGAAACTTTACCGCACATGTAAACTCATTTTATTCCGACGAGCTTGGCGTGCTTTGCCGGTATTCGGAAAAGCATGCGAATGCAGTATGTGCAAGCAAATTTATGCATTTGATTCGCTTGCGGTCTTCTCTAGTCGCAGTTTCGTAGCTTCACGTGTTAGAATTTTGGAACTTTGGGAATTTTTATTTGTTGATTGATTCTCTTCTTTTTGGTCTTAAAATTCTTACATAGTCTCGGACATTGAAAGCGGATTTGAAAATTGGCGAAGAAGATTGTGCTCAAGCTTGAATAATAATCTTAGAATGTTGCTCTTAATGTGTGTTTACTGCACTGCTAGACACTGTATCTATGTACGCGTTGCTAAGATGAATCGAGAATGATGAAATCAACCTCGCTCGATGAGTAGGCTGATGACTGCAGTTGCGCTCTTTATCACACGTTTGTGACAACGCAAGAAAATGTTAATCCGACGCATTTGCTGCCAAGTTATTTTTAAGTTCAATTTTGACATGCGTCATTCTGCAGAACAGTCAATGTTTGTCAGTTGTGCAATAGCTGCCTACCTACAGCAGTGGACAATGAGTCCACAGTTCTGGCATTATCACATAGGCCATCATGGTTCTCTAGCCGCTCGCTAGCAGCGGTTCAACTCGCCGGGGATGTTCGGGGAACAGTTCGATAATAGCCCGGGTACGTGCCGGTGCGGGGATAGAAATGGTCGCCTAAGCTCACAGCGTCATTTTGTCTTTTGTGTATCTGCGTTTACGAAACCAACCGGTCGTTTCGTTGTCCTTGCCTGTTTCGTCGTTCGCATCTTTCGTTGTCCTGCTCAAATCTCAGAACCCGAACAATCGCGGGTTCCGCGGAGAGCGCCAGCGCCGCACCATTAAACGCGATTCCATATACCGCCTGAATATTGTTCCAGTCGGCGAGGAACGTCTGATCCGACGTACAGTGCGAAATAATGGCTGTCGCGCTCAGATTGAACGCAGTGATGACGACAGGCATGAGCGTTGGGCCAAGCCAAAGCGACGTGTTGATGAGCTGCAGTCGTCGAACCTGAAGCTTGCGATAGCGCATCGGCGTCACCATGATCAGTTTCTGGACAGGTTCGCACAAAGTGATAGCTTACCGAATAAATAACACTGCAGGCGCCGAAACGGGAACCTTACCCCAGACCCAAACCACCGATCCAATTGGCTGCAAGTGTCCAGACTACGCTTGCATCAAATTTTTATTCGGAAGTATTTGCTGCACACCGTGCCTAAGCCTATCGCCGATTGCCAGCCACCGTTCATCCTCAGCGATTGCACGGGGACAGGTCAATCCCACTTTGAATGCAACGCCGGCACGACAGCGAACCGAAAGGTAAGCAGCTGCTTCTAACATAAGACCAACGACTGAGTACTGTAGTCGTAATGCTACTGAGAAACGTGACGGGTCGAGTCATGTTCGCAAATCAGATATTCCGCAAATTGCAATCACCAAGTCAAAAACATAGTAAAGTAATGTATCGAGATGATAGTGCATCAAACTAGAACCACTTTACGGATAGTGGTATGGTCAAACTGAGATTATCCCCTTATTTCCCAACCAACAAAAGTTAGCGGACGGTGTGAGCAACTTGCCAATGGTATGGGGGTTCGAGGAGGGGGACCAAGCCCCAAACAAAAACCTTTTTCTGTTTTTTGTTTTCTACAAGAGAGCGAGGAAAACGTAGTACAGTGACAAATCGTGGCCTCCTTTTTTCTCTTGCTTCAAAAAACTTCTCTGCCGGTGTTTTTTGGCATTTGTCGTAGGCAGGATGCACTTCGACTTTCAGCCGTTCCACTTGTGTGCCGTCAGGTCGAACGAGCTATTAATAGTTGCGTCGAGCTCGGCAAGACGACGTCAAGGTTCGGGTGGACGGGTCGAGCCAAACGCACAACTCGAGTTGGGCTGCTCGGTTGGGAAATGGTTTCGGTAATGCACAGAAACAAAAGCGAAACTGGCTTCTCGTCTACAATAACATCACTAGCTACGCCCGTGACTTTTCGTACTGTGCACGATCGGCTCGACCTCGTTGTTCAAACATCTGTATAGACCGCACGTCAGCGAGTTCGCCTGCTTCTTCATCGCCTGCTTCACCTCGTCGCTCTTAAGCGGAAAAATGAAAATGTTGAAAAAACCATTGAGAACACCGAAAAGTGACATCAGTAGAACGAGCATTGAATACGCGGCCGAATCGACTGGAAAGTTCCCGAAAACGATGACCATAAGCAGAATACGACTCGTGCCGATTGTGAGGCAGTAGTTGACGATGAGGATAACGACCATCCTCGTCAACGCCCCCTGCCGCTTCGCTTTCTGCTGTGCCGCCGCGTCGTTCGGTGCCGCCTTGTGCTTCCGACCGATGATCGCCCCGACGACGAGGATTCCGACGTAGATGCCGACCGAGAGGACGAAGACGACGTTTCGACCGAGGAACCAGTAGAGGAAGAAGGCGTAGTCCATATCGATCGAGCCGAAACTACACCCGTAGGGCATCACAGAGAAGGCGTTGTGAACGCCCGCAAAGCCGAGGAGACCGGGTAGGACGGAGGCGACGATGACGACGACGATGATCCAGAGAGTGGCGCTGTCGCCATGGACGTGGTAGTGGATCGGGGCGATGACGAGATAGAATCTCTCGATTGCGATGGCCAGACTAGTGCAATAAAAATAGGTTTTAATATATCATTCAAACAAATCTGCATATTATTTTAGCGACAGTAGAGTCAAAATTTTTGGAATCGAAACTCCATAATTTTCAAGAAAATAATAGAATCAACTTGAAGCAAGTTGAACAAAAGATCGAATCAGAAATCAAAGCGAAACTATTTGAAACAAATTGCATAAAATCGAATCAAAAATCGACTTGAATCAAATGAAACTACCTGTGCTTACTGAATGTACTCGATCTGTAAGTCGAAGATGACGTAGCTCAGATTGAAAAGGTAGCAACCGATGTTCGTCGCCACCGCGGACGGATAGGGTAAGCCGCCGAGAATCGCGTTGAAGCAGTAGACGGCGCAGTTGAGAGCGAGGACGAGAATCAGCCAGAGGAACTTGTTCTTCGCGAGTGCTCCACTGCGAACGATCGCGATGACGGCGAAGATATTCGAAATCATGGCAAATGCGGCAATTGCAATAAGTAGGTAGTTGAAGTCCATGTAGATGATGACGGAGCTACCGGTGGTCTCAAGGAAGCTACTGTTTCCTGATGAGTTCGACATGGTTGACAGTTTTCAGATTTGCGCGTCCGAACACAGCAGATTTCGTCAGGTGCAAAAAGGGCTTTTGATGAAAACCAGCTATTTTCTTCTTGAACTTTCCCATCCCCTTGGTGTGAGAAAGTGAACAGTTGAACAATGAAAAACAATTTTAGCTTTCGCAGCTGAATGTGACAGCTTGTCACAGCCGATCTATTGACGCTTCACGTGCCTAAGGTCTCTCACCGTCAGGTCGATCTGGCCAGGGTTCCGTTGCATAAAAGTATGAGCAATCGTAGATTATGAGAAAAAACTCGATTTTTTAACGAGTGATTTCATCACCCATAATCGTGATTCAGCGGCAAATTTGGAAACGTTTGGAGCAAGCTATAATCGGATTCGGATTCTGTGAGTAAAACCAGAGCTGAGACAAAAATTACAGCAAACTTTTCGACAACAAAATACACTTTGAAAGTTGTGTGAAGCGTTTTTCTTTAACAATTTTAAGCTTCGACTAAAAAGTCGAAAAAATATTGAAGTGCAGTTCATTCAGCAGTAGACGGCTTTGCTTACATATTCATCAGTGACATACATAATATCAATTATTAGTCCCACTGGCACGTAAGTGGAGACTATTGTGATGGTTTCTGTCCATGTGAGTGAGTGTCTGTAGACAAATTATCTTGAGGTAGGAGCAACCGATTGAGACTCGGTTTTTGCGTTAGATATTTAACGTTAAGAGTAACTGTGAGTTCGAAGATGGAGCCTGAAGGTGCAATATTTGGGACAGGGGAGCGTCTCAAATTCTGTTTCTCATGGTGAAATTCGACTCTCATGCGTCGATCGCGAGCTAGAAGCAACCAATGGAGATCGGGTTTTTTTGCGTTGGATACCTGAGGTCCATAGCTCAAAGGATTTCAAAAATGGGCATGGGGGCTCACTATTGGGGACAGGAGAACCTGGCAAAGTTGGTTTCTCACGTAAAGATTTATGCAAAGGGCGATTCATCGTTGTAATAATTCTCCGCTGCATGGTGCGTGTGCAAGAATGGCTCATGCAAGTGTGAAAGAATGATGTTAACTAAGGTGACGCTAAGTGCAGTATTGGCAGGTTGCTTACCTGCCAATGTAGGCACGAACTTGCCAATTGTATGTACCAACTTGCGAATGAAAAAATTCAATTTTTTACTAGAGAGAGAGAGAGAGAGGAAAAACGCAGTACGGCGTCAAATTGTGATCTCCTTTTCTCTCTTGCTTAAAAAAATTACGTGTTCCTGTTTCTTTGTGAAACGGGAGAATGCCTTTTCGGCTTTGCCAATTTACTTGTGCACAGAATATTCACTTCTAACCAACTTTATCCATCATATTGCTGGCACATAAACAGCTAAACATTTTTCAAGCAATCAGCATCTCCATTAGTTTATCCGCTTTTCTCGACTGCCTACACTTCTGTCCGTTCTGCTGACATCCTTTTGCTCCACATTCGACTTCACATCGTTTTAGGCCAAACAACAACGGCACCCTGGACGGCACCTCATGCAACAGCCTAGAAATGAGAAAGCAGTTGTTGTTCACACATTGTCCAGTTTTCGCCGAGCTAAAGCGTGATGCTGGACAGCGGACATGACAGCATCACTTGCGGATCCGGCTGAGTCTGACTAAACCTGGAAAATACAAAAACGCGTCAAATTCCCCCAATATCAATCAGAAAGCTGTGCTATTTCCATATGTGAGCAATATGCGATTTCTGCTTTTCCTCGCATATCTCTCGCTCGCCGACACGACGCAACTTCGCCGGTCACGTGACCGCATCGACGGCCCCTCACCGTGTGACACTGGAAACGACCTCTGTACGCGACGCTGCGGCCAGGACGCCGAATTCTTCTGCCGTCTTTCGCTCAACGGCAGCGTTCTCGAGGTGCTTTCAAAATGCGAATGCTCAACGGGCATCACGAACGCATGCAACAAGTACAAACGGAACTGCG
This sequence comes from Prismatolaimus dolichurus, assembly GCA_034691745.1. Taxonomy (NCBI): domain Eukaryota; kingdom Metazoa; phylum Nematoda; class Enoplea; order Triplonchida; family Prismatolaimidae; genus Prismatolaimus; species Prismatolaimus dolichurus. The sequence continues at coordinate 442 of JAQGBB010002560.1, read as the reverse complement.
CCGAGAAGTGTGGTCATCATGCGGTCGAATTCGACTGCGAAAGTAGCTTCGGCGACATTCGAGCACGGAACTGCTTCTGCACGAACTCGGCAGTGGTAAACCCGTGTCGATCACTTCAACAAACTTGCGCGACGCAATGTAAGTCGAAAAGCTTCGAACATTGGAAGTGCTTCGTGACCGATGGACGCGTCGAGGAGGAGTGCGTTTGCGAGGGTAGTTCAAGCCGAATGGCTCTCTACGTTGCGCTTGGCGTGGTCGCGCTAATTGCTGTTGTTGTGATGCTGTTCGTGTTCTGGAGAAATGTAGAACAGTGACAACGGCCTCAAAATGTGATCTTTGCTGCTGTTTTAGTTTACAAACACTATCGACTTTGTACTCTTGTATAAGACTTAGTAATTTTGGTTTTTAAAACTAACGAAAAGAAAATCCGGTCAATAATAAC
>JAQGBB010002559.1:0-10690 GCA_034691745.1 Prismatolaimus dolichurus | reverse complement strand
ATTTAGCAGGTAACTTCGTTAAAGTGGACCTCAAATCTGACCCTCTCCTTCACGAGTCACGTAATCACGCGCAGGAACGACTCTGGCCTCGCCATCTAGGTTTAATTGTCAGGTCCTCCGTCTAGTTTAGAACGAGCCCTCGCGCTGCCCGATCCGTTCACTGTGGCGCGCACGGCGAATTTTTTACCGTAAACCGCCGAAATTGGGCAATCGCCGAAATTGAGCCAGCTACCTTACCTTTTGAAAACCGGAAACTTCGGTTTCTTTCGGTTGCTTTGTCATAAGAATTTATTGTTGATGTTAGCAAGTTAATGTTTCGCTGAAACAGGCCAATGCACTACGACTGGAAAGAAGCTTGCCACTGAAGAAAAGCATGCAGTCAAATTATTGCAGCTACCGTAAGCACACGCACAGTGCTCTCGATCGCAAAAGCTAAACTTTCGTTTTACCGGCAGCCAAACTTTTCGGTACCACTGGCCATATATATTGCCTCAAACTCGCTGTTGGCAACTTATCGAGTCGTCGACTTTAAATTTGTTTATTTTTGATAAATCCTAGGCTCATGCTTTGATTTTGCAACAGACGCCGCTGGCCACTCAAAATCGGCCGACTGGCCACAAGTCGCCAGTGGTTTGGCCGCCCCTGGTTTTGCGAGTTTTCCCGAAGGCTAATTTGGCGGTCTTTACAGTTTTCTGAGGTCACGTGACACGACAATTTTCTTAAAAATAAGCCCTACATTTTCGCTAAGACTCAGAAACAATACTCGGATAAGCAGTGCATCATATCCGTTTATTCGTCAAAATCACAACGAAACAGATCTGTGCCAGAAGCATCTACAAGTTCTCTCCACAATCGCATGCATGCAGTAAATGAGTGATCAGAATGGAATGTTCATAATAGTAGAACATAACTCCACATGCTCGGCCTTCTCAGCGTTCGAGCTTCTCCTCTGGCGTCTTCGCCTCGCCAAAGCAAACGCGCAAGATCTCAGCAAAGTCGGCCACCTCCTCCTGAAGAAAATCGACGAAAAATAAGTAATTCGAAGGTCACGTGACATACACACGTACATCCCGCTCCGGGCTATCCGACCACTTTGTGGCCGCCGCCTCCATCAGTTCCTTGACACGCAACTCAGATCGCCGACATTCCTGCACACGACAGAAAAATCAATATTAATAAATTGCACAAAACCGGTTAACCAATCAGCGACGAGCGTGCCCACCTCGCGTGCCCGCTCCGAGTTGCAAACGAGCTGTCTCAGCGCAGCCGCAATGTGCTCGCCCTGATCGCGCGTCAGCGAGCCGTCAGCGTCTGCGAGCATTCCGACCAACTGCTCGACGATACCAGTCGAGCAGAGCGCGTCGAGACTCGGGCCAAGCGCATGCCGACTGACAATGTAAGAGAGCAGGAACGACGCCTTGGTAACGACACGTTCACTGCCAGTCTGCATCGCACGCATGAGGTAGGAAAAACCGTCGGCGTCAACGAACTCGTCGTAGAGTGGCTGATAGTCTCGAATCAGGCCTAAAACCAGTTTTCCGAGCTAACCCAGGCCACGCGACAAGAGGAAGAGAAAAATAGGCGAGATGTCACCGAAAAATGGGTTGTGGGACAGTCCAGACCACTTTACTTTCGATGGTCACGTGACTCACAAGAGATTGCGTAAAGCGCCTTCGCTCGAACGACTTCGTGTGCGTCGTTGTCGAGCAACTCCATGAGCACCTTGAGAGCGCCACACTTGGCCAACTCCTGCACAAGCGAGCTTTTGTTTTACGAGTTTTGTGGAGTCAAAGCTGCCCACGGTACCTCTTGACAATAAGGATGATTTTGTGCAAGTACGGCGACGAGGTTCGCTGCAGCAGCACGGAACTCGGCGTGCGGTGACGCGAGCATTGGTAGAAGAATGCGAAAACCACCGATTTTATGCAAGTCTGCGATAACAAAATTGATTTCAGGCCCAATATCATGCATTTTTTTTTTTATTTAATTAAAAAATAAATTGAACTTTTTAAACAATAATTTACAATTTTGCGAGCAAACTATCAATTAATTCCAAACTAATAAAATATGAAAAAATTTAAAAATAAACTAAAATATAAAACATACAAAAATATACAAAAAATACCGAAACAAAAAAAGAATTAGCAAAAATACGAAAAAATCCAATCAAATCGTAAATAAAACAAATAAAGACGAGAAAAATCGACATTTATTTCTCTGCGATAACATACCGATTGCATTGTCGAGAAAGTCGCAAATATCAGCAATCGTCTCGACCGCTTCAAGTGCCTGCTTCATCTCGCGATTCGACTTCGTGTGAAAGTCGGTCGCGCTCAGAACAGTCAGATTCTCCTTCATCTTCAGCACTGGATCCGTCTCCTTCACGTACGCGGACATGGCCTTCTCGAGGTACTCGCGATCGGCGGTCGACATCTCGCGATAAGCGGACGCCCGCTGGTTCACCGGATCGTCGGCGCCGACGCGCTGCGCAAAGTCGAAAAGGGCGCGCCAGTAGGACGTGTCATTCTCTTTCTCCTCCGCCATCGCTGCAGAACTTATTCTAGTTCTAAAGCTGACGACGAAAAAAATGCATTATGTGTATGTGGCACAAAAAATTATTAGAAGGCTGGTTCATTACAAAAGTTGGACAGGTAAAAATCGATTTTACATTACAACTGCCGCATTAAACAAGTCGTCCAAAAAAAAATTGAAAATAATAAAATTTTTGCGATTTTTATTGATAAAAATTATGTCAAATTGTATAATATTTCTAGCAAATATTTGTCAAAAAAATCACAAATACTTTGACAATTTTAATGTAAAAATCAAAATTTTGTACTTTTGTTAATTTGATTAAAAAAAATCGAAAATTGTCAATTCTTACCAAAAAATACAAAAATAATTAAAAAAAATCACGAAATGCTCCCGTCACCGGTCGAACGCTCCTTCTAGTCTCCCCTCTAAACACGACGTTAACCAAGCGTCAATGACGCAAGCAAAAACAGGACTCAGTAGCACACATAGCTCAACAAATTGTAGATGCAATTGCATAAACCTCTCTAAACGCACACTCGATATACTGTAGGTATGGTATTCAACAAAACTGTGAGCAGCTCAACGATCGGAGAACTAGCACAAAACGCTCTCAAACTAGCAACATATGGCAAACGACAGCTTACGAATATGTCCAACACAAAATCGGGTTAGCTCCAAGGCGCACGAAAAAAGCAAACTAAAACCGCACTAGTAGAACTCGAAAAGCAACAAATACAACTAAACAGCTGAATACCACACGAAAATGTGCGAAACATTAACCCTCTGCAAAACACGTAGATAGAAAAACCAACTTTGCAAGAACATATAGCTCTCCGTGCTCAACGCTCTTCGTCAAATCCATTGATAGCTGCACGCGCGGCATCGGAAAAAAATAATCGCAATTTTAGCAAAAAGTGAAGCCAATATTTTTCTTATTTTACTATTTTTGCATCCTGCCAGGAACGCGCAGCTTACTGTTCATTCTGAAATTATCCCCTTATCTTCCACCTATCCCCCTTCGCCCCCAACTGAAACACTTAGTGGACAGTGTAGACAACTTGCCAATTGGTAGGCACCAACTTGCCAGTGGTAGCCGCCAACTTGCCAATGGTACGCGAAAACTTGCCAACGATATGGGATTCTGGGGCAGGCGAAAACTTGCCAATGGTACGTGACATCTAGCCTACACAATGAGGCTTACCGAAAGCGGTCCCACCCCATACTAAAAGCACGACGAGAAAATAAACGACGCACAGTAACTACACAAAAAATATCGAAATAGAGGTACTAGCAAGAACACTGAACAACAAAAATCCCAACAATTACGTCACGTGACCTAGCATACCGTGCACGCGTCCGTCATGGCGACAGGTCTGGTCAAGCTGAGCAACAAAATGTCACACCATTAGAAACAAGCCAAGACGAGTAGTTCGAGTAGATACAACAAAAACCATTAGACATCAATAAAGGGTAAAAATAATCTAGCTGACTAACTAAAAAACAACATTAAGCTATTAGCTCTACGACAAGCTTAGTTGACAAAAACGCAGTTTCTAAGCTAACAGTAGTGTATCCTAAGGTGTACTCGCGAGAATGTGTTCAAAGGCACAAAAAGGGTCAGTCCCGTGCCATCAGATTCGTACTAGCACGCGGCATTCACCGCACAACCCGATTGGCTATCGCACCAAATGACCCGACCAATCAAATTTCACCAAAACCAGCATCGTCAATTTCGCCACTATTGATTGGTTGTTTCCACCGACTATTGACCAATCAGCGTCCCTCCTCCACCCTGATTGGTCGCCGAACCCGGTTTACTTCGTTGCTTGTTCACTATCGCTTCCGCTCTCCTCGCTGTCCGACGCGGGTGGCGACGACGGCCGCGAGCTCGACGGTGTCGGGGGTTGACTGATCGGCTTCGGATAGCTGTAGCGGCTTGCCGACGACTGCTTAAGCTCGTCGAAACGGTCCGGATGAGTCCGAACGAGCGCCATCTGGCGAGCCTGGCGATAATACTAAAAAACATCAAAAAAAAAATAATTTTAATGAGAAAAGCGAAAAAATAAAAAATAAAACTTACGAATCCGAGATTCTTCCAGTCCAGCAAGTCGGAAAGACGCTCGGTACGATTACGCAAGATGATACGTTGACGGCGCGACAAGCAGCAGAAATTGTACATGTACTAAAAATCGAAAAATATCTGATCATTTTTACATTTTAATATTTAAAATTAAACGTGACTTTAACAAAAAATTGTTTCTCAATTTTAATTATAATTCTTTCGTTTTTTTCTTTTAATAATTTTATTAAAATAAATTTTTTTATAATAAATAGAAAAGATAATTTTTAATTAAAATAAATTATAATTTTTTCAATAATTTTTTATATAACTATTGTAATCTCAACGAAAAATGCTTTTACTTATTGTTTTAGTTATTTACGCTTTGATAGTTATTTGCAGTTTTTATTCTAGGTTGTTTTCCATCCGGAGTTTTGCTCGTCAGTGAGTCCGTTCATCGGGCTCGATTACGAAGAGTTTGTTCGCGGCTGCCATCTTGGCGTCTTTCCATCTTACTATGAGCCTTGGGGCTACACGCCAGGTGTTGGCAGTTATCGATTTTTTTAAATTAAAATTTTTTTTTAATTGATAAATGATTTACGTTTTATTTTGCTCTATAATTTTTATGTTCTTGTGCAGGCGAGTGTACGGTGATGGGCGTTCCGTCGGGGACGACGAATCTCTCGGGCTTTGGCTGCTTCATCTCGGAGCACGTCGCTGACCCGATCAGCTACGGCATCTATATTGTCGATCGACAATATAGATGCCGTAGCTGATCGGGTCAGCGACGTGCTCCGAGATGAAGCAGCCAAAGCCCGAGAGATTCGTCGTCCCCGACGGAACGCCCATCACCGTACACTCGCCTGCACAAGAACATAAAAATTATAGAGCAAAATAAAACGTAAATCATTTATCAATTAAAAAAAAATTTTAATTTAAAAAAATCGATAACTGCCAACACCTGGCGTGTAGCCCCAAGGCTCATAGTAAGATGGAAAGACGCCAAGATGGCAGCCGCGAACAAACTCTTCGTAATCGAGCCCGATGAACGGACTCACTGACGAGCAAAACTCCGGATGGAAAACAACCTAGAATAAAAACTGCAAATAACTATCAAAGCGTAAATAACTAAAACAATAAGTAAAAGCATTTTTCGTTGAGATTACAATAGTTATATAAAAAATTATTGAAAAAATTATAATTTATTTTAATTAAAAATTATCTTTTCTATTTATTATAAAAAAATTTATTTTAATAAAATTATTAAAAGAAAAAAACGAAAGAATTATAATTAAAATTGAGAAACAATTTTTTGTTAAAGTCACGTTTAATTTTAAATATTAAAATGTAAAAATGATCAGATATTTTTCGATTTTTAGTACATGTACAATTTCTGCTGCTTGTCGCGCCGTCAACGTATCATCTTGCGTAATCGTACCGAGCGTCTTTCCGACTTGCTGGACTGGAAGAATCTCGGATTCGTAAGTTTTATTTTTTATTTTTTCGCTTTTCTCATTAAAATTATTTTTTTTTTGATGTTTTTTAGTATTATCGCCAGGCTCGCCAGATGGCGCTCGTTCGGACTCATCCGGACCGTTTCGACGAGCTTAAGCAGTCGTCGGCAAGCCGCTACAGCTATCCGAAGCCGATCAGTCAACCCCCGACACCGTCGAGCTCGCGGCCGTCGTCGCCACCCGCGTCGGACAGCGAGGAGAGCGGAAGCGATAGTGAACAAGCAACGAAGTAAACCGGGTTCGGCGACCAATCAGGGTGGAGGAGGGACGCTGATTGGTCAATAGTCGGTGGAAACAACCAATCAATAGTGGCGAAATTGACGATGCTGGTTTTGGTGAAATTTGATTGGTCGGGTCATTTGGTGCGATAGCCAATCGGGTTGTGCGGTGAATGCCGCGTGCTAGTACGAATCTGATGGCACGGGACTGACCCTTTTTGTGCCTTTGAACACATTCTCGCGAGTACACCTTAGGATACACTACTGTTAGCTTAGAAACTGCGTTTTTGTCAACTAAGCTTGTCGTAGAGCTAATAGCTTAATGTTGTTTTTTAGTTAGTCAGCTAGATTATTTTTACCCTTTATTGATGTCTAATGGTTTTTGTTGTATCTACTCGAACTACTCGTCTTGGCTTGTTTCTAATGGTGTGACATTTTGTTGCTCAGCTTGACCAGACCTGTCGCCATGACGGACGCGTGCACGGTATGCTAGGTCACGTGACGTAATTGTTGGGATTTTTGTTGTTCAGTGTTCTTGCTAGTACCTCTATTTCGATATTTTTTGTGTAGTTACTGTGCGTCGTTTATTTTCTCGTCGTGCTTTTAGTATGGGGTGGGACCGCTTTCGGTAAGCCTCATTGTGTAGGCTAGATGTCACGTACCATTGGCAAGTTTTCGCCTGCCCCAGAATCCCATATCGTTGGCAAGTTTTCGCGTACCATTGGCAAGTTGGCGGCTACCACTGGCAAGTTGGTGCCTACCAATTGGCAAGTTGTCTACACTGTCCACTAAGTGTTTCAGTTGGGGGCGAAGGGGGATAGGTGGAAGATAAGGGGATAATTTCAGAATGAACAGTAAGCTGCGCGTTCCTGGCAGGATGCAAAAATAGTAAAATAAGAAAAATATTGGCTTCACTTTTTGCTAAAATTGCGATTATTTTTTTCCGATGCCGCGCGTGCAGCTATCAATGGATTTGACGAAGAGCGTTGAGCACGGAGAGCTATATGTTCTTGCAAAGTTGGTTTTTCTATCTACGTGTTTTGCAGAGGGTTAATGTTTCGCACATTTTCGTGTGGTATTCAGCTGTTTAGTTGTATTTGTTGCTTTTCGAGTTCTACTAGTGCGGTTTTAGTTTGCTTTTTTCGTGCGCCTTGGAGCTAACCCGATTTTGTGTTGGACATATTCGTAAGCTGTCGTTTGCCATATGTTGCTAGTTTGAGAGCGTTTTGTGCTAGTTCTCCGATCGTTGAGCTGCTCACAGTTTTGTTGAATACCATACCTACAGTATATCGAGTGTGCGTTTAGAGAGGTTTATGCAATTGCATCTACAATTTGTTGAGCTATGTGTGCTACTGAGTCCTGTTTTTGCTTGCGTCATTGACGCTTGGTTAACGTCGTGTTTAGAGGGGAGACTAGAAGGAGCGTTCGACCGGTGACGGGAGCATTTCGTGATTTTTTTTAATTATTTTTGTATTTTTTGGTAAGAATTGACAATTTTCGATTTTTTTTAATCAAATTAACAAAAGTACAAAATTTTGATTTTTACATTAAAATTGTCAAAGTATTTGTGATTTTTTTGACAAATATTTGCTAGAAATATTATACAATTTGACATAATTTTTATCAATAAAAATCGCAAAAATTTTATTATTTTCAATTTTTTTTTGGACGACTTGTTTAATGCGGCAGTTGTAATGTAAAATCGATTTTTACCTGTCCAACTTTTGTAATGAACCAGCCTTCTAATAATTTTTTGTGCCACATACACATAATGCATTTTTTTCGTCGTCAGCTTTAGAACTAGAATAAGTTCTGCAGCGATGGCGGAGGAGAAAGAGAATGACACGTCCTACTGGCGCGCCCTTTTCGACTTTGCGCAGCGCGTCGGCGCCGACGATCCGGTGAACCAGCGGGCGTCCGCTTATCGCGAGATGTCGACCGCCGATCGCGAGTACCTCGAGAAGGCCATGTCCGCGTACGTGAAGGAGACGGATCCAGTGCTGAAGATGAAGGAGAATCTGACTGTTCTGAGCGCGACCGACTTTCACACGAAGTCGAATCGCGAGATGAAGCAGGCACTTGAAGCGGTCGAGACGATTGCTGATATTTGCGACTTTCTCGACAATGCAATCGGTATGTTATCGCAGAGAAATAAATGTCGATTTTTCTCGTCTTTATTTGTTTTATTTACGATTTGATTGGATTTTTTCGTATTTTTGCTAATTCTTTTTTTGTTTCGGTATTTTTTGTATATTTTTGTATGTTTTATATTTTAGTTTATTTTTAAATTTTTTCATATTTTATTAGTTTGGAATTAATTGATAGTTTGCTCGCAAAATTGTAAATTATTGTTTAAAAAGTTCAATTTATTTTTTAATTAAATAAAAAAAAAAATGCATGATATTGGGCCTGAAATCAATTTTGTTATCGCAGACTTGCATAAAATCGGTGGTTTTCGCATTCTTCTACCAATGCTCGCGTCACCGCACGCCGAGTTCCGTGCTGCTGCAGCGAACCTCGTCGCCGTACTTGCACAAAATCATCCTTATTGTCAAGAGGTACCGTGGGCAGCTTTGACTCCACAAAACTCGTAAAACAAAAGCTCGCTTGTGCAGGAGTTGGCCAAGTGTGGCGCTCTCAAGGTGCTCATGGAGTTGCTCGACAACGACGCACACGAAGTCGTTCGAGCGAAGGCGCTTTACGCAATCTCTTGTGAGTCACGTGACCATCGAAAGTAAAGTGGTCTGGACTGTCCCACAACCCATTTTTCGGTGACATCTCGCCTATTTTTCTCTTCCTCTTGTCGCGTGGCCTGGGTTAGCTCGGAAAACTGGTTTTAGGCCTGATTCGAGACTATCAGCCACTCTACGACGAGTTCGTTGACGCCGACGGTTTTTCCTACCTCATGCGTGCGATGCAGACTGGCAGTGAACGTGTCGTTACCAAGGCGTCGTTCCTGCTCTCTTACATTGTCAGTCGGCATGCGCTTGGCCCGAGTCTCGACGCGCTCTGCTCGACTGGTATCGTCGAGCAGTTGGTCGGAATGCTCGCAGACGCTGACGGCTCGCTGACGCGCGATCAGGGCGAGCACATTGCGGCTGCGCTGAGACAGCTCGTTTGCAACTCGGAGCGGGCACGCGAGGTGGGCACGCTCGTCGCTGATTGGTTAACCGGTTTTGTGCAATTTATTAATATTGATTTTTCTGTCGTGTGCAGGAATGTCGGCGATCTGAGTTGCGTGTCAAGGAACTGATGGAGGCGGCGGCCACAAAGTGGTCGGATAGCCCGGAGCGGGATGTACGTGTGTATGTCACGTGACCTTCGAATTACTTATTTTTCGTCGATTTTCTTCAGGAGGAGGTGGCCGACTTTGCTGAGATCTTGCGCGTTTGCTTTGGCGAGGCGAAGACGCCAGAGGAGAAGCTCGAACGCTGAGAAGGCCGAGCATGTGGAGTTATGTTCTACTATTATGAACATTCCATTCTGATCACTCATTTACTGCATGCATGCGATTGTGGAGAGAACTTGTAGATGCTTCTGGCACAGATCTGTTTCGTTGTGATTTTGACGAATAAACGGATATGATGCACTGCTTATCCGAGTATTGTTTCTGAGTCTTAGCGAAAATGTAGGGCTTATTTTTAAGAAAATTGTCGTGTCACGTGACCTCAGAAAACTGTAAAGACCGCCAAATTAGCCTTCGGGAAAACTCGCAAAACCAGGGGCGGCCAAACCACTGGCGACTTGTGGCCAGTCGGCCGATTTTGAGTGGCCAGCGGCGTCTGTTGCAAAATCAAAGCATGAGCCTAGGATTTATCAAAAATAAACAAATTTAAAGTCGACGACTCGATAAGTTGCCAACAGCGAGTTTGAGGCAATATATATGGCCAGTGGTACCGAAAAGTTTGGCTGCCGGTAAAACGAAAGTTTAGCTTTTGCGATCGAGAGCACTGTGCGTGTGCTTACGGTAGCTGCAATAATTTGACTGCATGCTTTTCTTCAGTGGCAAGCTTCTTTCCAGTCGTAGTGCATTGGCCTGTTTCAGCGAAACATTAACTTGCTAACATCAACAATAAATTCTTATGACAAAGCAACCGAAAGAAACCGAAGTTTCCGGTTTTCAAAAGGTAAGGTAGCTGGCTCAATTTCGGCGATTGCCCAATTTCGGCGGTTTACGGTAAAAAATTCGCCGTGCGCGCCACAGTGAACGGATCGGGCAGCGCGAGGGCTCGTTCTAAACTAGACGGAGGACCTGACAATTAAACCTAGATGGCGAGGCCAGAGTCGTTCCTGCGCGTGATTACGTGACTCGTGAAGGAGAGGGTCAGATTTGAGGTCCACTTTAACGAAGTTACCTGCTAAAT
>JAQGBB010002558.1:0-10692 GCA_034691745.1 Prismatolaimus dolichurus | reverse complement strand
TACATTAGCGAACATTAGCGCCGTTCGGTATCGGCAACTGCTTATCCGTAATGGATCGCCGCTGCGTACATGCTTGTGAAAAAGGAGTACGTACATAATGGTTGTTGCGAAATTCAGCTCTTATTGCACTTATTAGACTGATCGACAACGGCACCGGATCAAAATGTCAAAGCATGCGCACATTACAGACTTTGGCTCTGGTGTGTTTTAGTCAGATAGAGGAATCAAAAAGCATACGTGTAACAAATAATTCGTGCTTGTGTGTATTGTAGCACGTGCTACGAACGCGTACTGTCGTACGTACCTTAGTGTCATAGTGCCGTACGTACAGCATTACCCACCCTACCATTAGGCTTCGGGAAAACTAACCACGAGGACTTTGTTATAAGAATTTATTGCCCACGTTGGCAAGTTAATGTTTCGCGCGAAACAGGCCAATGCATAATTCAGATACGTCAACCGGCCACTGAAGCACATAGGCATGCAGTCAAATGCAGGTGCACACCGTAATCTTTGCCTCTAACTATCTACAGCAAAGGCTGTTAACCAAAACTTTAAGAGTTTCCCCGAAGCCTAATACGTTGCGTATCCGCGCTCTACGGCCCTCTGTCGTATACTCATAGTAATACACATCTGTCGTACGTACGCACTGTCCAGCGTATTCGAGGGCGTAACATCAGTTTGTCGAAAAACCACAATGTCGAAAAACTCGAAAAATTGCAAAAACTTGATAGACCTCATCGCATAAGGAAAACACTGTACTTTGCTATCGATGATCAATTTTTGTAGATTCATTGAGGAAACAACGAGCCAATGCAGTACTCCTCCATATCGCTCTGCTCCAATTGACTGGTTGTCTCCAAAAACCTATGCAGCTGCCAATAACAAAATAGATGGCTGCGCTCAAGTCTATGGATAAAGGAAATAATTGCTTTCTACCGCGCATTGTGCACCAACATCACAGTAAATCCGCTGAATCAACTTGAAGATTGGGACCTCTAAAAACTTCGGACTGCAAAAGTTTATAACGTTGAGAAATAAAGGAGTTCGAGGTCATTGCTTTATCCGTCTTAGCTTTACCCGAGTGGGTAGACCCTTTAGCTCTACTACGAAGACGACTGCAAACGCTTCCTATTGCCCGTACGTTGGGCATACCATACTGCCGTGCAACCGTACATAATTACTACCCTATTGCGGTTCGTTAGTATAGTGACAGTGAGTCATTCGATGGACATGCCTCATCTACACGCAGTTTTCAGTTAATTATTACCATACTGCGCATCAGAAGGCCTCGACAGCAAGAACGTTGTCATAATGCAATCTCTTCATTAAATTGTTTCACCAATATTGGTTGCTTACTTTGCACGAAAACATACAAACAAAGAGTGAAACGATCACGTTCCCATGATCGGCGAGTTTGTTTGAACAAGTGTGCGCACCAGTGGACCTCAACAAGCTTGACGTGGATTACACAACAACTGCAAATGTAGAATGCGTGATTTTGCTCGCGTCACTTTCTTTGCACATGCCTGAATCAGGATACTCAGTTTGAATGCTGAGGTGGTCGATACTGTGCTGTGACCTCTTGATTCTGCTGACAATAGTTGATCAAGTACGTAAGCATGGACTGGCATGTAGGTACGCAGTTTGTCTGCACTTTGCATGATAACTGCGCAAAAGTGGTTGAAATAAGACGGTCTGAAAACTTATTAACTCACTTAGACATTCGGCGTTCTCTTGATCAACGGAGATGGATCGATGTCGACAGCTTCCGACAGTGGACGGTCAAAGCCTTTCCTGGCAGCTCTACTCGATCGATTCCGGCTCGGTGACAAAGCCAACGCGTATGCCCCTTCCAATTATCCACTTTCCTATGGATACTCTCATGCCGCGATCACCCTCGATAACGCGTCGGTCGCACCACGAGTACCTCAGGCAAAAAAGCAGTCACAGACCCAACCCTCTCAATCGGCTTATCCGTCTCCTTTGTCTGACCTGCTTCTGAGCCGACTAGCAAGCGTAGCGCTAGTGCAGCAGCTACAAAACTTGCTTGGAAATCCCGTTCGGCTCGACGATGGACTACTCTACCCTGGTTCGTCGCCACCGCTTGGGAGTGTTTCGAGCATTATGCCCGCACTAGCTGCACAGACGCTTCTACAGTATCCGCAAGCATCGACGATCTCGAATGTCCAAGTGGGTTTCACACTGTCTACTAGAACAATGTGGGGTTTGCTGATTTGTGAATACGTCCTCTAGGCCTACTACTGTGCTAGCTGCTCGACCAGCTGCTGCTGCGGAGCATACTGTTGCGAAAGTCGATATTGCTTTTCGACGAGCACAAGCGTCGCGGCGCCTCAGTTGTCGACGTACAGTGCAGGCGCATACTGGTGTCTGTCGTGCACGAGTGCGTGCTGTTGCAGTGCCACGACCTGTTGCGATACCTCCGTCTGTTTGAACATTGGGACGAGCACGCCAAGTCAACAGCAGTTGCAGGCTTTCGCCCAAGGCTTGTTCGGGACGCAGCAACAGCAGACACCATCAACTGCGGCTACCGCTTACACGTGTACAGCGTGCAATACGTTCTGCTGCTGCGGTAGTGGATGTTGTCAATCACAGGTACAGTAGGGCAGTGGTTGATTTAGCGATGCTCGCGGTGTTGACCGAAAAAGACCCATTCTCAACGAGAAGCTTATGCTTTGCCTCGGTTGGCCAAAAATTAACCCCTTATCACTCGCAAGCATATTTTGCATGACTGGTCACCTGATATTTGCGTAGGTCTGCGGTTTGACTGTGGCTCCAACTACTCTCCCACAACAGCAACCTAGCTTACCGTGGCCATTCGTGAACACGCTTTTGCAACCCCAGCAGCCGACCAGCGCCATGCAGTCAACAACGACGGCAGTTGGCACCCTCTGCGCAATATGCAGCACCGCCTGTTGCTGCTCGTGGGGCTGCTGCCTGAGTTTCTACTGTTCGCAGATGAGCTCACAACTGTACGCACTGCTCGCTCAGCAGCAACAGCTCGGCGCCTCCGCCAACTATCCACAGCTGCAACAGCTCGGCGCCTCCGCCAACTACCCACAGCTGCAACAACTCGGCGCCTCCGCCAACTACCCACAGCTGCAAGGGCTTGGCGCTCAAAGCAATCCCCTTCTAGCGGCCTATGCTGCCAGCCTGCAGATGTCGGCAGGCAATCCTCTCTTTGGTTTTCCCACATCTTCAGCAGCGTTCGGCGGCGGCACCTCACCGATCATAACTCCACCATCGCTCTATCCCTTTCTTCAAGGGAAACGGCGTCTTCGAAGGCAGCTATCACTTACTCAGCCGCCTGACGCTAACCGGCTAAGCACGGTGACGCACGAACTCAGCAGCCTCAACCTCACATACGCGATAGTCAAGTTTGACTAACAAACACCGTCTTTGCTGTGCATGCGGTCCTTCTGTTACTCTTTTTCCGGATATGTGTGCACGCTGACGTGAAAGCGATCACTGCCCCCTGCCTCTTCGACCCACGCCGCCCCTGTCGCTCGGGGGAGCGAGAAAGCGTCGACTATTACGTGTCCGGGGTGGGGAGGGCCCCCTGACTATCGCTGCCGCTATTAACGAGGCACAGGGCGGTGAACGACACGTCAATTGCTGATTTTCAAGTCAGTGTTAACGAGAAAAATGGCGTGAGCGATGCGTCCACACGTAATTCAAATATGCAGTTCACACAACCACGTGACGACACAGGCTCGTTGCTCCTTATAGGGCTAAGCTAGACTTACGCTCAGGGTCGGGTTTAGATTCAGGTTGAGACTATCGCTTTTCCGGTTTCAGGCCTGTTCGCTGAAGCTTTGGCCGCAGGACGGGTTGGCAGCAGGCTTATCTCAAAACCTCGTTGCCCTGTGACCGTTTTTCACCTTGGTTTATTCTAACCGCAAACATTCATTCTATTCTTGCGTAACCGCAAACAAAACGCTAGTTCGATTCTCCGCATGTCTCCAGAAACTGTCAACACATTGCAGAAAACTTGAGAAAAGTAAGAAAACCCATCAGGTCGACCAGAAACGAATTTTTTAAACAAAAGCCGCCGGAATGTAGTTAGGGTGAAAATAAAGTCCGTTGGGTTACGGTAGCGAAAACTTATATTTAGACTGCATAGTTCATGTGTGTTGTGCCACCGTAACCTAGGGAACTTAATTTTCAGCCTTTACATTGTCAGTATTGTTTTTCGAAACATCTCTCATAAAACGGCTGCTGGGGTTTAGAATGTTAACAAAAACGAGCCCAATGCTACCCTTTTGATTCCTAACCGAAACAATAAGCTAACCAAAGCCACATGCACATAAAAAAGTTTATAAATACAACAAGTCTCGCAATACACCACATCACATTAACATCAGTGTCCAAGCGGCTTAGCCAGGAGACCCTACACCCCCAAACGGAGGTATAGGATTAAAACATCGAGTCACTGCCATTATCTCGACCTGCGCGGATGCGATGCATGTTCGCCACCCGACATCGCAGGAGTCCCCGCCGTATCCTCGGCAGCAGCCTGCGACGCACTGACAACCGTCGTCGCAGCATTGGCCGAAGCAACACGCGAGTAGATCCGTCCCGCAATGATCTTGTCTTTGAACAACTTGAACATGAGTAGGTAATTAGTGAACATGAGTAAAACAAGTGTGACGATGTGTTGCCAATCGCTGGAATGGACAAGCATGAGGAACTGCATGAGAATAAGAGCGGCGTCGAGCATGCACAACCAGTTGAGCACGAGTGTCGGGTCTTGGAAGAAGTACTGAAATGAGTGACAATGAGGACATACATACATACAGACAGACGTGCACTCACTGAGAACTTGTAATGATCGGGATTGCCCGGTTCGGCGGCAACGCAGACGCCGTGTCCACGGTAATAACCACGACCGTGTCGAACAATGGAGCCTTCAGGCCAGAGTTCTGACTCGTTCCATGGGCTGCAAAGGGAAGGCTGGGAGAAGAAATGATTGTTTTGTGCTGTGCTTACGTCTGGCATTGTGGAGGGAGTTGCTGGGGTGTGACGAGCTCGAGACGTGCCCAGATACCGAGGTGCGCAGATGAGCGATGCATGAGATCGCAGTAGCTGAGGGGAAGGATGTAAGCGAGTTGGAGAAGCCAGGAGCTGAGGAAAACCACGAGCATTAATTCGACCATCCATGTCCACTCGATGAAGACGGTGCCCTACGAAGGAATGAATGGGCCATGTTAAGATTCCTAGCGTTCATAAAAGGAAGGGAGGAAGGAAGGAAAAAAGGAAGGAAAAAGAAAGGTAAGAAGTAATGAAGGAAAGAAGGAAGAAAGGAAGGAAGAAAGGAGGAACGAAGGAAGGAAAGGAAGGAGCGAATTAACCAACGAAAAAAGAAGAAACGAAAGAAATGAAGAAAGAAAAACGAAAAAACAGAATCAGAGTTACTGAAAAAGGAAGTGGACAAAGGAGGACAGAAAAGAAAGAAGGAATAAACAAGTGGAACGGCTGAAAGCCGAAGTGCATCCTGCCCATGAAAAAACACAAGCCC
Organism: Prismatolaimus dolichurus; assembly: GCA_034691745.1. NCBI lineage: Eukaryota > Metazoa > Nematoda > Enoplea > Triplonchida > Prismatolaimidae > Prismatolaimus > Prismatolaimus dolichurus. Next base: position 5,153 of record JAQGBB010002558.1, on the reverse strand, counting down.
AGAAGTTTTGAAGCATGAGAGAAAAAGGAGACCCCGATTTGTCGCCTGCGTTTTTCCTCTCTCCAGGCAGGATGCAACAAACAAGTAAACCGACAAAGCCAAAAAGTAACTTACAGCTGCAAAGATGCACGGCACGAAGACGGCATAGTAGGCGAAAACGAACGACGAAAAGACGCTCTGATGAACGCGTAAAATGAAATCAGCATGTAAGATCTCCGCCTCTTCTCGGATCTGACTCGGCGAGAGCGAACACGCATGTTGTGCACCGACCGGTGCCATCGACGGCGCCATTAGCTCGCCATACGAGCAGATCTCAAGAAGCCGTGTGCCGAGACTCTTCGACGAGTGTGCACTGCAGCTGCTCGCGACGATGAGGAGAAGTTCTCGTCGAAAGACGAGTACGAAGATGACAAGTCTTAAAGACGGAAGCGAGGGAGATAATAAAAGGGAGGGAATCACGAAGAATACGTACGGATAGAAGAGATAGAGGATCCAAAGCCACGAGTATTTCGGTGACGTGATCACCTGCGTTAGACTGAAGCTAAAGAAGAAAGCATTGTTCATCATGTTCGTTCAGATAATGACTGCATGCCTGAACGACGTCATAACGATTGCAACGAGAACCGCTTTCAAGATCCACTCGAGTATGAGCACATAGTGGGGCACTTCGATGCCAAGGGAGGAGAAACTGAGCTAAAAGTCTGTACAGTCGAGTCTACAGTGATGAAATTTAGTGAAACCGACCTTTCGCAGAAAACAAAGCGTCACGCGACGACCGAGGATGAGGCCGAGAACGGAGAGGAGAAAAGGATCGAGTAAATAGAACTTCTACATCAGACGAAAAAAAGAATAAAAAAGTGATCGAAGATCAAAAGAAACTTCACGTACCATCACATAATGCACATAAGAATTAGGTAGCCACCACTAAAATTCAGCACAAGTGATGAATCGAAGATGAGTTCGAAACATACATACTAGTGTCTTGTAGAGATTCAGATAAACGAGAAAAAGTGCTAGTATGCCGTAGAGAAAAACGGAACACTCGAGAAATAGTTCGCCCTGTGGCACCGGAAGTTCTGGCAGTTGTGCATGCTTTGGCATTTGTGACGTAGTTGAAGGCAACGAACTGTCGTCGTCGACATTCGAGTGAGATCTATATGCAATGCAGTCGCAAACGTCAAAGCTTTTTAAGTGCAAACATCGCTTCGACCACATTATAAAGGGTTGGTCAAAAGTGGACAGGAGTGCCCATGTTTAGACTGCATAGGTTGTACATGAAAACGGAAGGCGCGTGGCTAGGTGTTACGTAATGTTCCATTGTTCGAAAGTTCATAGTCTCCCATTGCTATCGATAGCTTCATAGGTTTCCTGTCGACTTTTTCCAGACGTTTTAGTTTACCTCGTTCGAAGACTATCGTCGCTGACGACATGATGCGACGTCGTCGTCGACGCAGTCGACCTGGTTGAGCCACCGTAGTTACGACCGGCATTCTTTCTGCCAATCGCCATGGATTTGCCCGACTCTTAAAGAGATAAACGCGTTCAGAGAGTGAACAAGGCAGACCATCGTGAATCGGCAGGACAGCATGGATTGCCTTCAACTTCTGTTCGATGATTGTCACTTTTGACCACAGTCAATGCGACTATATCAACAACGCATACTATAGCTTCAACAAAATAGCTTCTTACCGACTTAGCTCACTTCCACTGCGTGCACAACCGTACGATATACAGTCACGACGAGTTCAAAACAGAGAGCTGCAACCTGCCTCGTCCAACGAAAATTGCTTACAGTACTCCCAACATCAAGCAGAAAGCATCACACCAGCCTAGAAGACGTAGATAGCTACCGCAAATAGCAATGGATTCATCAGCTTGCTAGATCCAGAGACAGCACGAACAACACAGTACGTACAGCTAAAGTGTGCAGCACAAACTCATTCACATGATCCCGAGCCCGACCACGTGCCGTCTACACAATGAAGGTGGAAGTTTCGCAATGTACAAAAGCTAGCTGGACGGCTGATATGTGTACACGACAGTAGTTCGAAACGAGAGGGGAAGTGAACAGGATATCCAAAACTTGAACAAGTTGGACAAACATTTCCAGAACCCATTGTATACTCGTTGGACCATGTTCAATACCAACCACCTCGAGAACCAATATACAAGTACTATTATGCTAACAAATGCAGTGAATATCAGGAGATGCTAAGTGCTTTGAATGAGCAGAAGCGAGTGAAAGATGAACAACCGGTACATGACAACCAAGTATCTTACTCGTAGACAAGCCCTACAATGTGCTTTAGAAGCTAATTCCATAAACCATATAATACTGTAATGATATATACGCAAAAGATAGCACACTGTGGGGATGGAAAGTCGATTAATGTTAGCCGCAAATAATTTCAAGTAGTCTCGCTATAGGCAGATCACGTAGTTTTCAGTTGAAAATGTATGATATAAAGATTTGGAAGCTCCAGGCACGGACCGAAGTGAGCAAAGACGGAAGAAAGAAAAGAAAAGCACACCGCTGCTTCCCGTCATCGTGCCTGTTATAGCGAAGAAGCTAACAAGTATATACAATCAGCGACCATATCAAAAGAGGGAAACGCGAAAGCGAAAAGAGCCAAACGAGAAGCGAAAAAACCGAGGTCTACATATAGTTAGACAACAGCTCATTGGCGACAACCACGAGATGCAAAACAGTGGCATGAAGTGCGAACATGACGTCATCCCGTAAAGATTCCTTCCCTCCCGTGCTCCATTAGCTTGAGGAAACTCGGAAACCATAAGGTTCTAGCTTTTGCTATCGAGAGCACTGCGTTTGCTTACGGTAGAGTAAAAATGTTCGACCGCATTCTTTGGTGCAGTGGCCAGTTTCCTTCGTCATAATGCACTGGCTTTCACGCGAGCCATTAACTTGCTAACACTGGCAATAAATTCTTATAACAAAGTCCTCACGGTTAGTTCCCCGAATCCCAATAAAAATTGTGCCAAATCAGGTCAAGCCCACTCGGTGTTCGCATCTCGCATCTCGAAGTAAGCAAACGAGAAATACTGGCAAGAGAAGCTTGCACAACAGATCGAGGAATGGATGTTAACACGCAAAGTAGGTGAGAACCAGATCGATGTGACGTTCAAAATCACAACGTGAAAAAGCGAGCTTAAAATCACAGTTGAACATAGCTGCGATCAACGATTCTTGATCTCCGCCCTTACACGCTTAGTGAATCGACCGAAACAGAGACCGAAGACAAAGAGAATTGCAACGACAAAAACGACGACAATTAGAAGCGAATTACGCGCCGGGGATTCACTGACGATCGCGAAGACGGCACCAACCGAGTCGGGTAACTGACCGTCTTTAAGGACCTTGCCCCACAACTTTCGGCGCTCTTCAAGCTTGTTACGACACGAGTCCGTCAGTTGAACGTTTGAACTCTCGGATGCTTTTAGGATGCAGGAAATTTGACGACCGTTACCCGATGGAACGTCGCGACAGTAGTGACGAATGTCGCCGATACATGCGTCGAAGAGTACCGTATCTAGACAGCGCAGTACAGTCATAACGGGAACTGACAAACTAGAGGTGATGTCGTGTGTGCATGTCAACTAACTTAAGGGTCTGTAAGACATGGTTTGAGGAGATCGACAGAAATTGTTGAGGTAATACATGTGTAGCCTCTTGTCTTACTTTTTCGTGCCATATAATGCATGCAGTATAAATATGAACTGTGGCTACCATGTCCTGACTTTTTACGGACCCTTTAGAAAACACGGACAGTGGAGAGGAATCGAAATCGATTGAAACTACAAAATTGTTCAAATCGCTTCGATTCTAAATTTCGACGCCCAGATTTAAACCACGAAGCCAGACGTCAGATTTTCACAATTTCCACCCTCTCGCGAAACTTTATGTCCTCGACTGCTGTCTTATGTTTCGAGCTGTCAAACAACTACTTTTGCAACTTGGCACAGGGCCAATTCGTCGTCCAAAACAAATTTTCCGCAACTCGACGCGAGATTGGCACGATTCAAAGTTCAAATCGACGCGACTCTATCCGTTCCGATTTTTCTAATCAGGGTTCCCACCAAAAACCAGGTGTTTAATTTGAAGACATTTTATGACCCTTTTCAAAATTTTAAGACCATATAATTAGAGCAAGTCCAAGTTGAGCAAGGTCAAAATTGCAACCTATCGAGGCGAAAATAGAGTATATTATCGCCGAATACATTACAAATCATGCCAAGCAGCGAAATTTTTGACTTTCCACATAAAAATGAGTATGAAAAACTTCCGCTCGACCATTTCGTATTACTTTTGGCCCACTTTTCACACCGGGATTCGGGTCGGAATAATTTTTAAAGACTGGCCCCGAATTCTAAGACCATTTCAAGACCTGGTAGGAACCCCGCTAAAAAACTTCGCATGGGTTCGACTTCCGACCATCGCAAATACCGTGAAACATGCACCTATCTCCCGCTGGCTGGCCACCTGTTCACTACTCACCAATATGAACATCCGCGAACTCCTCACTCGCCCTTCTCGCCAACTCCAGTTGACACTGTTGATCGGCGACCTCATTCTGATAGAACTTATTCTTCAAACACTCGACGATGTTCGAATGTCCGACATTCACTCTCAGTTGTCGATCGCACAACCTCGCAATCTCTTTCTTGCAGGCCTGATAAAACGGTGGATCCAATCTCTCGTCCAACTCGGACGCAATGATCAAATCTCGAATTTCGATCTTGCATTTCAAGCTCAACTTCGAGTCATGCTTTGCGAATTCCCTCCGAAGACAGACGACGACCGGATTCAATGCAACAGGGGGAGTCCCCTCCCCTCCATCGGCCCGTTGATCGTCTCGAAGTTGCGCCACTTTATTCATCTCGTTAGAGCACATCCGTGAAATATCTTCCCGACAGTTCTCCCGCACGGATGGTTGGAGTCGGATATCGCCGACTTCTTCACGTTCGCGTCGTTCAACAACGTCGAGACAATCACCGGACATGCCGGGACGATGTTTGGACCGCTTCAGGCATTGAAGGATACTCTCGGCGTGCTCGTCAGGACAGAGTAGTGCGATTGACGAGGCGCAACGACGTTGGAGAACACGGTCGAATGTGTTGTCGGCGGCTTGGATTTC
>JAQGBB010002557.1:0-10694 GCA_034691745.1 Prismatolaimus dolichurus | reverse complement strand
GTCGACAATCATGATTTTTTGTACGCGCTCGCATTTTGTCCTGTTTACCAAGGAAGCATCGTAAAAAACGGCCTATACTATATAATATTGCCGCTGCAAGAGAGCACGCTACGTAGGAGGAAGACGAAAGTGGTTCGTTTTAGCTTTATTGATCTCCAAGCTCATCATCGCGACACTATAGATACGACATGTGTGCTGTACATTAGATATACAGCAACTGAACTAGGCACGACACTACAATATACGCATAGTACATACGAGAGAGACAACGCAAGTCAGCCCTGCCGTGTACAGACAGTGGTCACGTGAGCAGACCGAGATGAAAGAGTGCTTCACGAACAACGTTGTAATGCCCGTGCACTACTGCTGGTCGACGGTGGCACGTAGTGCACATAACCCGCAAGTCATCACTACCGAGAGAGCTCACGAAGTCAGGACAGACTAACAATGAAAGACTAGCACGCCAGTGACTTGTACCGAAACTTCGAGAAGCATCTAACTAATGTCAACCGCTGAGAGCGCACCACGTCGCTTGATTACGTCATCAACCAAACTAGCCTATGACGAAGTCATGTACGCACTTGATAACATCACAATGCAGTTCGCAGTTGCATCTCGCATCCTTAGACGCACGTATATGCATAGACTACAAACGTGTACGTATGTTCACACTACGACGTACGAACAAGTATTAATTTACCATGCACGACAATACGTAGTGCCGTACGTGTACCTTACGTACAGCACTGTACATAGCTCGTCGGATTAACCGAGAGAAACGACACAATGAACACACACACACACACACACATATATATATATATATGTTCTGCGTGTACTACAGAGAGCGAGAGCATGTGCATTACGTAAGTACAACCAACTGCCAACATCAAAGAGGTATTCTGTGCCACGCCCGTGCATAGAGCAACGCGAGATTGCAGACGTATAGAGCAACGTACGTACAGTACACACACCTAACGGCAGAAGCAACAAACGATGTGCGAAAAGGAGTCGCCGAATGTTTGAAGAAACAAACTGTCCGTGCGTCCGTCAAGGAAGTCCGTTAGACATGTCACACAAAGCAGCCAACGAACGGCGCGCGGTGTCTCCAGCTCTCGCATCGCCCGCGATCCGCAGTTTGGCGCTTCAGTAGCAATTTCGGCGTCGTTTGCAGTAGCGCCTCTTGACGACACTGCTCTCGCCATCGATCGGCCGCGGCTTCTTGAGCACCCTGTGCTTGCCCTGTTCGCAGAGGTGACGCGTCTTCTACCCAACAATCAACCAACCAATCGATAAATCAGCGAATCAAACGCAAACCAACAGGTACGCATGTCTGTCGCCGTTGCCCGACACTAGCCGAAGAGCAAGCCTCTCACCTTGTGCGCGCAGCAAAGCCATGCCCCGCATCCAACCGTGCACTCAAACCACGTCTGTCGCTTCGTGTACAACTTGCCACAAGTGCTCGTCCCCTCAACGAGCGCCTCGCAGGTCCACCATGTCGCAACCGGCGACGCAGTACTCCCGTCAACAGCTGCCGAGCGCATCGTCTCTGCACGCGGAGTGTTCTCCTTCGCACCCATACTTCGTTCTGCCGCCACCATTAAAAGTACGTGTGCAAGCAGGCGACCCGAAAAGACGAGCCAAAAGGTGGCCGTCAATTGCACGAAAGTTCTAGTTCAGGCACACTGCACTTGCTACTGCTGACAGATCTGCACACATGGGACCGAACGTCGGAAGTAAGACAAACCTGACACCGGCGCCATCGCGAGTCGACTTGCTTTCTTCGTTTTCGAATTCGCGGCAGCAGCAGGAATGGCGACGCCCGTCTCGTCGCTTGCTCGTTGCCCCTGCTCCGCTGCCTCCTCCCGAGCCTCGCGAAGCACTGCGCGAACAAGTGTTGCCGTATCGTCGTCCAGCCGCTCGTCTTCGCGCTCCGCGGCGACCACCGCCGACGGAGTGCCAGTGGCTAGATTCGTAGTAATCGCACGCGCGGTAGTTGACAATGACGAGGAGCCTCCGCCGTGCTGCAACACGCGATTCACGCCTGCGACCAACGGACACGACGAACCGTCACTGCGACCACTGCAGCCGCCAGCCTGCTTGACGTTACCGCTCTGCTGCCTTGGACGACGCAGCACGCGGTTCGCGTCGCCACGTCCGTAGCCTACGACAAGGGTCGCTGAGAGTCGACGCGTGCGACGGCCGCTCACGTGCGCCACTCCTGCTGCTGGTGCACTGTCAGTCTGCGCAACGAGCGCGAAGCACACGTACGTACGAGTATTTCAGAAAAAAACAGAGAAGCGCTAGCTTCATCTTCAGCCCACGGGGAAAAATTTGCGCACCGGCGGCGGAACCGAGCCTTACAACGCATTCGTTTGTAGTGCTTAGACTACTAGCGTAGATGTGCACACTAAGTTGAGTACGTAAGTACTGTACGTACGATGCACCAAGACACACCCTGCTGTCATAAAGGATAATAATGCCGTCATCGCCAACTCCGACGAGTGCTTGATTTTCGAGCGCGGATCCCGCCTGAAGTGTCATTGCTCCACGAAGCGACGACAATCCCTTTCGCCAATGAGAACGACACCAACTAGTCATCAGCGGTGGTGCTACCTGCAAGTGCAATACAGCACATGTCGAAGAGATACTGCCGAATTTCAAAGAACGACGGGCATCGACGCTGACCGAGAACAATGTCGGCTCCACTCCCAACGATCTACCATACCTTGGCTTCACTAGTCTACTAGGCACTCAAACAAGGACTCACCGACTCAGACGAGAACCGCTTATACGAGTACACGTAACAGGCACGCGTCCTCTGTATGCACATGGTGCAGCGAGACAGACAAGCGCTCAGTAAGCGGCGAACAGCATAATGAGAAAAAAAAAACAAGTCGCGTGAAACAATAACACTTAAAAAATAAGAATAACACGAATCGCTCAAGACTAATACGAGCAGTACATGGAATAAGATGGTGTTAATTACAATAAACATCTTCAGACCGGACTCGGTTGCAAGCAAAAATCAGGCCCGCTGACACTTCAAGCAAAAATATGCCAATGTCATCGACAAACGTGAAAAACCAAAACAGGCGCTGAAGCTAACATCAAACCTTTTTCTCAAAAATACTTTCTTGCACTGGAACAAACATTCAACCGTTACCGGCAACATCCCACAGTGTGTGGACAACCGAAAAATGGAGTGTTGAAAGGCAGTCTCGCTTGGAGTGGAACTGGGTGACACCTGCGTAAGCACATACACTGTGCCAGCAAGCAGAATAAGCTAAGAGAAAAATCGCTCTTAAGTCAAGAATGCGAAAGACAGAAAAAACACGATGGAATGAACTGTTTGAAGAAGCGACTTTTCTCCATTAAATTATACCGGATATTCTAAAGGGTCGGTAAAAGTCGACAAGACATGACAACCAATGTTTATATTTAGACTGCATACATTATGTGGCACGAAAGCGTAAGGCAAGAGACTCCACGTACTGTCTCAACAATTGCAATCTATGTCCTCAAATCACGCCTGACTTTTTACCGACCCTTTAGCTCACTCATCCAAGCACGAAGCGATTGCAAGAACATAAGTAGTCGTACACTAGACCCAAACACCCATAGCACCGAGTGGTCTCTTATTGTGCACCATGCTTCGCGAGTAGGAATTCGTCGGTTAACTCCGAGACATCGCGAAGTTCGAAATCCTGAAAACAGTCAGCACTACTCTTTCTAAAGTTTTGCCAGCTACATTGCTGAAGCACCGAACCGCAACCAAAATGACCCACTTGCCCGCACTCAGCAAACAACGCACGAAGGGCTAACTCACCTTCGACGCTCCAGACTCCTTGACCAGTACGCTTTTAGTACCCGCGTATAACATATGCAATTCTGGATTGCAGCCTACATAAACGAAGCACGTGCTAACAAACACGACAAGGCTGAGCACCGTTCACACTCGTTTCGCATAGCCAGTGTACGCACATAGTCAAACACGCTTTGCTCGCAACATACTGTACATGTAGTTGATGAAATCTCGAATAATATACACACGAAAAACATGTGCAAAATAGACTAACAAAAATAACACAAAACTTATCTCTTATGCCTTAGAATTATCGAGCAACATCACGAATATGTACAGTACATACTGCATGCACACGCACCAGCAGGACTGATAAAGATCAGAGAATACGGAAATGCAACACGCCCGTCGGCGAATTGAATCCTGTACGTTATCTGGATGAACAAGAAAGAAAAGAATCTAACCGATCATCAAATCAAACATTCTACGTCCGTACAGCATGCACAGAATCGGCCAAGACGAAAAACCTGTCCGATCTCCGAACAAGGGATGTTTGAGCTCGGTCAGCTAAAGGGTGTGGGTCGAAACAGTTTCACGACGGGTACCCACGGTCGGACCAAGATATGGGTACCGCCAAGCTTCAGTCGACATTGGTGGGACAAAGACGTCAGTCCCCACCTGCCCCATGCCCAGGGCCACCTTCGGGTGGCAGGACCGCGGCCAAGTCATCAGTTCTAAGAGAGGGTTGGCTCCCTGCTGTATATGAAGTTGCTTATAAAAAAGTAATTAAATATAATAAATATGCAGTAAAGTTCACGTTGACACGTACAACTAACAGCAGTAGACATGCAGACATTGAACGGACGATCGCTCTTACCAGGACGAAACGCGGCTGGCGATCAGGAAGAGCGTTTCGCAAATCCTCGATAGAGCACCCCTGTCAGGCACAAAACACAGCTGCGTGTTAGGACAGAAGCTCTCAACAAACAAACAAAAGCACCTCAAAATCTTCATCGATAAGAAGCTGTTGCGAATCTTTGACTATTTTCACTGCAAGTACGAACAGACCCTGCACCAAAAGCATCTATGCACATACTGACGCACTTACAGATCATGGCACACGTGACCGACGCCTTTTTGAAGCGGAAAGCTTTCAACTTCGCTTTGAGCTCGTCAGAAACTTGACATATTTGAAAACTCTACATGTAAAGTAGAAATTGCTCAGCTACTCCTTTCCCAGTCCTATGCACGTCCCTGCACTTACCATAATGCACCCCTTGCGAGACGGTGCTTTCGTGCACGATCGGATGCCCTGTCGGTAAACCCACGCAGTACTGGATCGTATGACACCGTGCTCTCTGCCGCAGCTTAAACAGACAACGCGTTTCCGGTCCGTTCTCAAGCGATATGTGGAGGTGGGAAGGGTCTACAGGTCTGCCCTACAGACCGAAAAGCACCGCTCGAGCAGAAAGCGGCTCCGCGTTATAAACGATCGCAACAAGCTGCCACAAGGAGTCGATGTGCAGAATTAGACAATACAGTGCACTCCGTCACTAGTCACTTCTACGCGCATATAGTTTTGCATGGCACCATTATACGGCAAAACGTGCTAGCTATTAGTGCACATGCAACACTGAACACTTCGGCTCGGTTTGCACAAAAGCTGCGCGTTCACATCCATACATACTATGAGTAAATCACGTTGAATTACAATATTTGCAGCACATACTTTGGAAAACGCGACTAAGAATAAACGGACTATCGATCCGTCCACGGCAGGGCAGTCTTCAAACTGTCAAACTTCTTACTCCACACTAACTTAGCGTCCAGAACATCGCGCCCGCACCACTACATCTATCAAAACTAGGCTTCACGTCGAGTATTCTCCCATTAACGCTGTCTACAAACATCATAAGTCAAAGGGGCAGAGCGCGACGATCGAGCGAGAAACTACACACTGCGAAGATATACACAAAAAGTAAGTATTGTGCCAAAAAAATACACAGGTCAGTGCCCGATGACTAGCTAGCACAAAATGCGTCAGAAACTGCTCTACAAAATACATATGCACACGTACAAACTGTCGTCGAAAGCGACCGTACACCAATCGATAATTATTACTTCACCATCGCGACCCTGCGCCTCCAGAGGGAGGTATATGAACCAGAAAACCCTCTCGAAATGAATCGCAGAGTAGATAAGCAGCTTGAGAATACACGTGTATATGCAAACACTAGTATACGATACAAGCAGGGTGCCGAGCAGAGAAAGAAAAACAGACTTCGCGAATCACTTCGACGCAACCATACTGCACAACAATCAAAACTACACATCCATACATTAGCTACTGACAAGAAAATACTACAAACCATCATCAGCCAATCAATACAACTCTTCATTAATGCCATCTTTGTCAACGAATATCCTCGCATCGCTAATCGACGACGGAAAGGTCCGACGGTTTGAGAATGTACGTCTCGTTAGTAATCAAATGAGTAAACGGTGTGACATCAAGATTGCCCGGCACATCTGCCTGAGTTGCACGCATTCCACCGAAAAGGACAACCTCGCCTCTGGCACGTACGAGTGAATAGAGAATCGTGTCTTCGGGGGCTTCTTCTTCACTGAAAGGGTCAGAACGAGTAGCATGCAATGTACAGTACAAGAAAAACGATGACAATTTGAATGTCACACGGTAATGTGAAAAAAGACCGCCCATTAGGATAAATTTCTATTTGAGTGCGTTAAATACAAAAATGATAAAGTAGTCAAACTGCGCTCAAATTCAGGTTGAAATGTCAGTTGCTTCTGGCGATGACCACAGAACAAACTAGACTCGAAGCATGTAGTATCCATGTACGTACTCACTGTACATACATACATGTACTGTACATATACATACATACATACATACACTGTATGTATACATGTACTGTACATATACATACATGCATACATACACGAGTTACATGCACCTTCATAGTCCCTTCATTCACCTCACCTTAATCCTTCGAGAACGGACCAACTGGCCACACGTTCCTCGACAACCCGACTAACATCCAAGGCATAAATCTGCATCGGATTCCTCGACCTCCGTCTTGTCACCTGCATCGCACGCGAATGCACCGGCGGAGGACTCCTCGGTCGAAACTTCAACTGTCCCCTGGGTGAATTCGACGCCGAACTACTCGCCGACGACGTCGATCTAACCGCACAGCAATCATTCCGAGTGGAGATGGCCCTCGCGAGAATGTATTCCTCCATCCTCTGCAAAGCTTCGAGTTGTTTCTCCCGATTCTTCATCGCATTCGGTTTGACCGACGGGAATTTACTATTCCTAAGCACCCTGTTGGGCGAGGCAATACCAGAAGAGAAACTCGTCTTGCCACTTCCCGAAGGATCCGACTCAGTCAGGTCGTCTTCTTCATCAGAAGATCTCCGCTTATTATTCTGACTTTGATCGCCAAACTTCGCACCAATCTCCGCCGTATGAGTGGCCACCGGACGAAAACCTCTCAGTGGCCCCATCGGTGGGGGCATTTGCACACTAGAAGGTCCAGCTGTCGTCTGTTCGTGTACATTGACAGTCTCGGTTTGATAAGGTGCAAGATTGGATGACGAAACGATGACGCAACTTCGAGAGGGTGACGTTTCAGATAGAGAGCTAGCGCTGGTACCGGCTTCACTAATGCCAGGTGATTGAGGGAGCGGGGAAGTTAAAACTGTCTCGTCGGTACCGCCACTGTCACTTCCATCGACGGAGCTGACAACTAATTTTGGAATTTCGCCAACGATAATAGCTAGAGAATAGCAACTAAATAGTTTAGTTTTTATCTACAAAGGGCTACTTTTTCAACCCCCCAACTCGGTGTTCAACTTGACTGAAACGGACAGGTAGATCTGGACTCACTGCGGGACATTACATCAGATTTTACGACTTCTTCGTCTCTTACAACTAATGCTTGACAATTCCCCCTTTTCTCTTTTGTGTGCCCTTGGCTACACGTAGCCGCTCCCTCCCTGAACAACGCCCCTGCTAGGGGTCATCCACATTCTAGGTAGAATTGAAAACGCACTTTTCAGCCCCCCCCCACCCCCCCGTTGTAGAATGGACATAAGCCTATGTTTAGCACATAACGTAGAATTTAACCCTACCCCCCCTTGTCATTCTACGCAGAATGTGGATGCCCCCCTACATAGACGTCGGCCCATTTCCTACATTTGCCAACTTGTACCCACCAGGAATCGACCTTGTTCGTTGCAACTCGCCAGCCACCCCACGTTTATCGGCAACACGACTAGACGATGGCGACGGTGGGGGATTCTCATCCAACGATCTCGACGTAATCAACCTCCTCCGAGGTGGCGGCGCAAGCGATGATCGTCGACTATTGGCCCCACTTGAACAAGGTTGTTCTTCAGTCATCACTGCAGCTGAATTTGACGCAGTGGAACGATTGACATCGATTGGCATCCAAACACGGGCTCGAATTGAACCACTTTTCAACGAGACTGGAACCGGTGCACCGTTTGACACCAATGCACCACTACTCAACGACCGACAGACAGCGCGGGAGCGAAGAGGTCGACTAAAGAGGATGACACGATCGCCAACGAGACAGCACGGATGTGACCAGATTTGGGGGGCACTTTCCGACGGATTAGCGATCACAATCTGGAGGGTAATTCAGGATGTTATAGACAAAATTGGACACAATGGGATGCACTCACTTCAGACCACGTCCATTCATGTGAGTCGACGTCGGGAAGGGTTAAAAGCCATACATCGCTGAACATTAGGTTGGGACCGCCGCAGCCGCCGATAATGAGGATGTGGTGATTGTCTAACTTGATCTGGGACTGAAATAAATGGAGACAAGAGAGGAATTGACAAAGGACGATCGTATTATATATACGTACAGTACGTATGTTATGTATAGTAAAGTAATTATATTTCTTATTAAAAATTAACAAAATAAAACATAATATAATACGTGTAATAGTATTAAATATTTAAACAATAATTTAATAATTATTAATAATAAATAAAATAATTATAAATATTATATACTATCCACTGAATTATGTAGAAAACGCACTCCGTACATAAAAAATAAATTAAAATTTTTTACGATTAAATCTGCGGCAGTGTTTTCTATGCCCATATAAAAAAGCACGACAATAACATCTCGATTTAATACCTGCCCATATCTCGGTGTCGGCTTAGGCATCGACGTCTGTGGTACAAACCAATTGCGCGACGCAAAGTCGAACACCCACACAGTGTTGCTAATGCCTCCAGCGTGTGCTCCTCCGAGACTGTTTTCACTCCCGTATGAACCACCAAAAACGACCATCGAATCATCTAAAACTCACTCAAATGTTACTAAAAAAAACGAACGACCGCGCGTTAGATGCGTCCGCTTACTTATCACGCTTGCTGAGTGACCAGCTAACGGTGGTGCTGAAACACTGCTTGAAAGTTCGGTCCAAAAGTTCTGAAACATGGAAAACATTGCACATCAAAATACTGCAAGATTGTAGCACGAATCGCGGGGAATTAAAATCTACCACTCTTTTGAGCTCATTGTATACAGAGTTATAAGGCATCAAAGACTGCAACCCCCGTCCGAACAGCTTGCGACGCCTGTGCTCCTAATCTTCCTTCTCCTTCAATTCCGAACTTTACGACGAGTTTGGCGTTGGTGGATAAGGACATCTCGCCGTGATCAATCACCGGAATTGCTAACGGCGCATTCTCATCATAGGTTACATACGTACTGTATGTAGGTAGCAGAAAAATCTGCGTGAGAATGCTTCGCAATTGTCAGGCGGCCAACTAGACACAACTGAACAAATCCAATCGACATGCATCGATGCAAACTTATAAACGGCTTATGATGATCATATGTAGCAAGTTTCATACCGTCTTCGGATCGTAAACGTGCAACTCTCGAAAAAACATGACGGTTTGATGAATTGGATTAGGTGAAGACTTCGACCAACCGCCGAATAGGACGAGGTAGCCGCGATATTCGACCATCGTTGCGCATGCCTTCGGGGTTGGATATGTTCCTAGAATTAAATGTCATCGCTTGAATGACTCACAGAAAATAAATGCTGTAGACACTATGTCAGTCAGTAAACTTGCCGATAGGCATTGGTCTAATCCATCTTCGTTGAGCGAGGTCAAAACGCCAGAGATCATTGAAAGTTGTGTACGATGCTGTGCAGCCACCAAACACGAAAACTAATAAATGCAACGAAAGTTAATAGACATCGTATACATTGAACAACGATCTGCCTCTTACGCACCGCTTGCAGTTTGAGCATGATAGCACGCTGAATGTGAGCACCTTTCAGCAATGTTCATGGACACAGGTTCCGAACTCACAGGCGGTGCAAGCAGGAACCAGTCAAAGCTCTTGCAGCGATAGAACAGCTTCTGCAGGCGATCGAGTGCTGCATTTGCTAACCGGTGCCAGCTTCGACACACACTTCTACACGACTGGATCTCGCCATAAGGTGATAAGTTTAGAAATATAAACTCGATGGTTTCTTCCGGCAAGTCTTGAAACGATGGCATTTTCAACCTTAAATACGAAAAAATATGAAAAGAGAAATCCAAATAAATGCTCTGCTGTACGCGCTAAGAAATACGTACAAATAAATAAATACCGAATACACCACCGTTTGTTTTTTATTTACATAAATCGTCGCCAACGCGGCTTATATTTGTTTATATTCGCACAATCATCCGGATCGATCCCAACCACATTACATAACTCCTCTGTCACATGGATACTAATAGTATATGAACCTGTGTTTGAATTTCGTTACCCACGGTCTCTTATCCCCTCCATGACACAAACATACCGTTGTTGTAGAC
>JAQGBB010002556.1:0-10697 GCA_034691745.1 Prismatolaimus dolichurus | reverse complement strand
CGCAGGAGAGTTTTCATAGTGATTTTTTTCTGATTTCGTCGGTCGTCGAATCTTTCTTTCTGCTTTATCTATCTAAAGATGTACTTTCTGCAACTCGTCGTCGTCGCAATTCATCTCAACGGCGCACAGCAGTCCAGCTGCATGCAGCGATCCGATGGCTACTACGCTGATCCGAACAGCACTTCCAGTCAACTCTACTGGAGCTGCGTCGGTGGCACCGCGAAAATCATGTTCTGTCAGGATGATCGGGTAAGTGGACACTGCAGCTGCGAGATGTTGGCAAACTTGATCTTTTGACAGGCCTTCTCTGCTTTCAACGGCACGTGTGTGAATACGTGGTCGATACCCGAACGCAGCCAACTTGCAGTCGGTAAACAAGATGGCGATGCAGCACAGCAGGGATGCTGACGCCGTTCACTTTGCAGAACTGCTCTTCGACTGCACGGGCAAGCCCGACGGCAACTACCCGAACAACGCGTCCATCTGCAGCCTCATCTCTGGCTACCGGTGCCAAGGCGGCATGCAGAAGAGCACTCGCTACTGCTACGCGACGGCCCGTTACGATGTTCTCTCGCAGCACTGCGTCTTCGCTCGGTAAGTGTTTTGATTGTGCACAGTACCAAGTAGGTAGCATGCAGGATATGGGGGTGTGCACGTATGACGTCACATGGCATATTTCCATGTATACATGCACAGCGCGAGCAGTTTTGCAGTAGTGCCAGGTTTATACGCATGTTTTCTAGTCGGCCATGTGGTATGCGGTGCTTTGTAGGCACCTTAGGGCATGTGGCGCCAACATTCTTTTGTCAAGCGATCTTTTTTCACCTTTAGTCGTTGCTCGCCGTAAGCTTAGCTTTTGATTGGCTAGGTAACATGTGGTCGTTTTTTTGCAGAGCTGCTGCTGAGCGGCAACTGCGATCCAGAGAAGCCCTGCAGCAACCTCTTCATCATCTGCGGTCCCATCGGTCGGCGTCTGTCTTTCGGGCACTGTTTACGATGCCGACTTTGACTGGTGCAACTACCCGCAGTAAGTAGTCGTTTTGACGCGTGGGCGGGTATTGCTAATGACCTTTTCTTTTGCAGATACGTCATTGCATGCGGAGGCCACCCGCCAATGACGGCAGCTCTATCGAACACGACAGCGTCGTCGACTACGACTACGGCCGCCGCGACGGCACCGCTACCAAGTGCGTTCAACTGCGGACTAGTCGTCGGCTACTACCCGAATCCGGCTGCCGCGTGCTCAAACATCTTCTACGCGTGCGGCGGAACGCGCCCCCAACACGACGACGACGCTGCTCGGCGCCACCGGACCACGTGAGTGTTGAAATTACGCGTACTTACAGTACATACAGGCCAGTTGGAAGTGCCGTACTTCCGAATAATCCCCCGCTTTTCTAACGTGGTGTATATGTACGCATATAGGTATATAACGTACGTTACATTGTGTAGCTTACCCGCGTAAACGGCCTAGTATGGCTGCTTCTTCTTCACCGTCCACTTGTTCTTGTTTTATTTTAAACAGGGTCCGTTTGAAGTGGGCATTGGCTTCATCGGAACGAAGGACTTGGTCAATCTCATGCTTTTGATGGCCTCCAGCTCGAACATTGAGACGCTGCCCATTCGTCAGAAAGAGAACAACATTTTGCGACAAGTATGCATTTCATTGATTCATTTATTTCAATTTATTGACTTTTAATTTTTAGCTGGCTGCGAAGTTGCCAAACAAACCGCAGTTGCAAAAGTTCACCGACCTGCACGTGAAGACGAACTTGTAGCTTCAGGCTTATCTGTCGCGAATGGAGCTGCCCGCTGAGCTGCAGGCGAACATGGAGACGATTTTACCGAAGGTAATTTTGTTGCTCATTTGGTTTATTTTAAGTATTTGGCCATTTATGCAATCAGCATTGGCCAATTTGGGCTTGGTGCATTTTTATCGATTTTTGTATTTGTGCAAGAAATCTCCATTTTTTGGCTGCAAATTTTTATGGTCGCTCTGTTTATTTTCATGGATAATGTCTGTGTTGCTAATTGTTTTTATTGATTTTCGCGATTTTTTGATTTTATATCGATTTTTTGGGCAATGCGTCTAACGCTAGCGTGCATCGGCGTGCTCAGCTCGAACGGGTGGTTCTTGCCGGCGCTCGCCGCGATGGAGCTCGCGCAGATGATTACGCAAGCGATGTGGAACAAGGACTCGTATCTCAAGCAGCTGCCGCACTTTAGCGGCGACATTATCAAGCGATGTGCGAAAAAGGTAAAGCGAATAAAGTTTTGCGATTATTTATAAATAAAATTTAAAGAATACTAATTGATTTTTGTGCTAAATTATTTGCAGAAAATCGAGACCGTCTTCTATTCATGGAGATGGTCAGCTGCAGAAGCTTATCGCGTTCTGCGTTTTCCGACACTCAGATGGCCGACGTTGCGCGCTTCTGCAATCGCTATCCGAATGTTGAGCTTACGTACGAGGTGGAAAACAAAGGCAGCATTAAAAGACGAATTTTGCAAAAATACGTTTTTATTTGTATTTAATTTTCTTTCTTTATTCCTCTTTCTCCTACGTCATAAATTATCTTCGCGCTGACGAATCTCGCGTTTGTTAGTGACTCTGGCAGGTGGGTACTGGTATTGGGTTTCGGGTTTACAATTAGGTTTTGGTGGTATTGAAATTGGGGGTTTTAGGCGACGGATTATGAAAGAGCTGCTCGAGTGGTTCGGTCTTCAATACTCGCACCAACCGCTGCGAATTGTCGACGCTCGTTTCACCACCATGTGGAACTGAACTAAATCGTGGATCGCGCACTTGCGTGTAAGCTCCATTAATCAACCAGCTAACTCTACTTTTTTCTAGCTGCTCTTCTGACCTGCGGCACGACGACACCGGCGACAACGACGACGACGAGCACTTCTGCTCGCCGACACCGGTGGACGTCTGCAGGAGCGATTCGCTCGAGCGAAACCGACTGCGGTGTTTACATCTCGTGCAGCAGCAGCGACAACAGCACGTCGGGAATGATCTCGCGATGCCCAGGTTTAGCGTTCAACCCCCGCACGGCGAACTGCACGTTCACGTACGATGTTCCAAATGGCGTCTGCTTTTCACCTGCACAAGCTAGTAAGTTTGCTGTATATTTTTCTACTTTTATCACGTGATCACAAACACGTGGATTTTGAACGTCAACTTTGTTTCTTTGGGGAAAAACTGGCGCTGCGCACGGACGATGCCCACGTTGAACTGTGCGCGTGTTTGACGACGTTGCTTGAGGTGTGTTCACACTGTATGCATCGTATTGTACAATGAGTAGAGCCAAATGTATCGATTTTTTGAGTGGAGCTAAAGCTTTTGTAGCCTCACTCGTATGGACGTCTCGGTATTGCTGATTTTCGCCACGCTATCGTTCACGCTTACTGGCCGTGTTGACTATCAGTTCAACAGCCACTCTAGACGGGCAACATCTATATTGCATTTGATTGAAAAAGTGTCAAAACATATCAAAGAATGGCTGACCTGCATCAATAATAATAATAATAATAATATGTATTATTGTGGATGCATTGAACGTGTCTCTGGTTGTTTGCTCACTGAGACGCCTCACCCTCTCTATTACTTTATAACAATCACTCATTATAACTACATTTATTCATCAATTATTGGACATACAACACTAACACTATTTTTATACAATTATTCAACTTGTTTAATACTTGGGGGCATTTTCCTCAACCCCCTCAGTTTCCTAAAATATTTTACTTATTATTATTATTAACTCAAGCACATATTCAAAGTTGCTAGTACTTGTAACTACATCTATAATATTGGGCATAAGCACTAACACGAATTTATTTTTAAACAATTATTGCATTCATCAAATTTGACCTGTTGAAGTTAAGCCCCATGGGCATTCGCGTCAGCCCCGGGGCCCCCACAGGCCCACGACAGTAAAAAAAATAGTTGACTTTCGACACGAGACAGAAGATTGGGTGCAGAGCAGACTGAGTTGAACAGTTTCTTTGCGTCTCCTAGTCCAGTGATCTTGAGACGCAAGTTCTCCGATGATTGCAGAAGAACGACGAGTGGATCGCGGAGAAGTAAAACGCTTTCATCAGTCAATTCACTATTGACATCTATTGTGAGTGATTGAAGTGGCGTGATTATTGTTTGTTTGTAGTTACTTTCATTCTCTTCTATTTTTAGAAGGGCATTGCAAAATATACTGAACGACTCATTCGACGGATTTTCATAAGGAAGCCAGATATTGAGATGCTGTGCTTTGACATCCCGGATAAAAGTCGCCAGCGATACACCGCAAAACGGTAACCAAGAAGACGCTTCGAAGTCAATATAGCGAACATGAGGAAGATGATGATGGCGATCTTGGCTTTGTCGACTTTGGAACCACTCGTCCAGAAGCGGTAATGCATCTTCGTCAATATCGATCTGATCGATTTCTCGCAAGCAAGCTAACGTCGCCTCAACGGCAAACGAGTCAGAATAGCAGATCCCAAAATGACTCTTTGTGCAGAAATCGAAGTAGTCTTGTAGAATTCGTCCACCAGCGTTTTGTCTTCATTATCCGTCTGCAATGTTCCGACGCAGTCATCCGTGAAGAAAAAGTCTACTTTGTCAACTGTTTTGGAGGCATGGTGAAGGACACACTTCGACCTCGATATAACCTCAAACACATTTCTCACTTCACTGGCACCAAGCTGAGAAGAGAGATGCAAATAAATGTAATTGAAAACCGATTTTGTCTTTATCGTCTTCTGTTTGGAACACTCGTTGTGTGACTTGCTTATTTGATTCGGATAGATAAAGACGTGCGCATCCCTTGCAGACACCGCGACTGCTTCGAAGATGGTTTCCAAGTTACTTACCGTCCTCTCGAACCGAAAGTGACTCACTTCAATCGTCTCTCCTTCTCTCTTTTCCGCTTTTCTAATAAATTCAGCGGGCATCACGATCTCTCCGACGAAAAGTAACTCGCCATTCATGAACGGAACGACAAGAGCATTATTTAAGCCAGCAATCTCAACCGATCTAAAGGATGAGGTACCAACGCCGAGATGGAGGAGAAAGTCGATTAGAGAAGAAAACGGCTGTTTGAAGGCGACGATGTAACTGTCGTAGTTGTTTTTTGTATACTGGCTTGCAAAGCCCTCAATATCCACCGTGTTAGCTTTCGCCCACTTCACGAGTTCCTGTTTTCCACTCTCACTCAGCTCGCGAAAAAGCGCTTTTAGAAACGATAAAACAAATTCGGCATCTACGTACTCTGTAGCGTACTTTTGAATCATGCCCAAAATTTGACTGCAAACTCGCTGAAGAAGCGTGATTGCTGCAGACGACTCTGTAATCCACGCAAAGCCAATGGCGAATAGAATAATTTGCTTATGCTGCTTCAACGCGTTCTCGTCGTCGTCCTCGCTGTCTTCGGCGTCGTCATTCTCACTGTCTTCTGCGTCGTCATTCTCACTGTCTTTGGCGTCATCGTCCTCGCTGTTTTCGGCGTCATCGAGAAGCAGTCGCAGCGATTTCGCCTTGCTTTTATTCGACGTCGAAAAATCGGCTAAACGTTGAAAGAGCGAAGCTTTGTCCTTCTCAAACTGCTTAACGATATGAATGGCCGCGAAGAATTCTTGAAAAGTTTTGTGCGGAAAGCTGAGCTTCAAATTTTCAGGTGAAGGTTTAAAAGCACCACGGAAGAAAGTCGCGTCTGCAACAAGAAGACCCAAAGTCATTGCATCGTTCGTTACGTCAAAATCATGAACCATCTCAACTTCCATTTGATCGAATATTAGGCTTTCTTTTTGCGATTCGTAAAGCTTGTTGAAAGCAAACGCCGAGAGAGCGCCAACAAAGTTGCTTTTTATCATCGCCTGCGCGTTGAGCAGTTCGCCTTTGTCTACGCCCGTTTCATTTCGGCGTTTCGAGAGCAGTTCCACAACTGCTGCATATGTTTCCGTTTGTGACTCGGGGAGATCCAATTTCGTTGTTTCGTCCCACTGTGGTGTTCTTGATAAGGCGACCCAGCAGAATAGGTGGAGAAGAAGTGGCGACGACAGAAGGAATGCATTTTCCTCTTTATGGCAAAACTGGACGAGTTCGTCGACAACCGTTTGTAGATATCCCTTGGCACGTTTTTTGACAAATTCGTTCACTTGCGTTTTTGTGAGCTTGCAGATTTGGAACCGGAGTCGCGTTTGCGTCACAGCGTACGGCCGTGTCGTAATGATGAGAGGAAAGCGTGGGGAAATTGGCAGCATTTGTTCGTTGAGAATTCCTTGAAGCTCAACGCACTTGCAGCTAAGCTCGTCGTAGCCGTCGAGAATTACGAGAACTTTGTGCGAATTACAGTAGATCCATTTTTTGAGGCCGACGATTTCCGCAGATGTCATATCGTACGGCTGTAGGACAAAGTCAAGGATGTCTGTGCAGTCGTTTTTTAGATTTCTTAGCTGGAAGGCAAAAAGAAGCGAAATTTGCTGAAAGACGACGTTCGACTTTTTTTCTTTATGCGACATTGCCCAATCGTAGACGAGTTTCTGAACGAACGTCGTTTTTCCTTGACCGGGTTGGCCGAAAATAATGAGCGGTACGAGCATAGCGGGGCTTCTAAGAAACGAAATACTAAATCAATTTAAACTTACGATTCTGGGTGAAAATTATGCTGTCTTTTCTTACTCGCTGTATATGACCGACAAAAGTTCAGTGTTTCCCGAGATTCTTTCGAATGGTTTTTCGGGAACGGCTGAACGTTTTTCCATTTTCACTTCGCGATCACTTGGTGACTTCTGCTCATGACGGATCATCTCGATGGTGACGAACGTCGAATCGTTGAACGTCTCGTAGCGAGACGCTTGAAAAATGGACAGGGGTGAGTGCACATCTCTTGTGTACTCGTTCACAAGTCTTTCTTTCAAGTGAAGGACGAACTCGTCGATTTTTTCCGCTGTCATTCCTATGGTTTGGAGCAACATTTTTGACAAGTGTGTTTGGTTGTTCGAATTGAAGTATTCGTGGAGAAGCTCCCATCCCTTGTCCGTTTTCTTCAACTCTTCGAGAAGCGCCAAGTTTCGTAGCTTTTCTGACGTTTCCTCTTTTTCGATGGTTTGGAACACCGCTTTGTCGACCGCCGCCTTTAGACGAAGGAACGTTTTCAGCTGTGTGTAGTTGATGCCCTCTACTAGAGGTTCTAGACGGCGGTCAATGATGAGCTTTTGCGCGTGGTTCATTTGCGACTTTCTGCGTACACTCCGACGACTCGACCGAGCAACTGTTGCACAAAAACTGAATTTCGTTGTGCATGTACTGTGTTTACCTACGTAACGTGTGACAGTGATAGCTTATCTAGGTTTAGGGGCCATACATCACGCTCGGATAAAAAGGGGGTCCGATTGAAAACGGTTGACTGGCTGACTGCAAAGGGTAGCCTATGGTTGGCTCTGTGCTATAAAAAAATGGCATGCAGGAGGAAGGGCGTCTGTAAATTCCAATTTTAGTGGCGTCATTAAGGTATGGCCGTTTATAGACTTGCCTGGTGTTTTTAGACGCAGAAAATTTCATCTGATAATCAAACTGATGCTGTTAAAAATTGTATAAAGCTTGCGTTTTGCAGTCATGATAACAAATAACCTTCACGCTATATTGGGGCTTGATTTTCTGAAGAAGGTAGTTCTGGAGAAAACCGGAATATAATTGATAGCTTCAAAGAATTGTCAGTGCTTGCTTCCAAAAAATATTTTCAAAACCATGCATGAAACAGATTAAAATGTCATACACGTAAAACAGAGAGATGGGCGCTAGATACCACCTGTTCGAACACGCGAATGCCCAATTTTCAGCGAAGATGAAGTCGCCCTTCTCGGTTTTACGACGGCTATGCTCGTTCGTCTGTTTGACCTTGAAGCTGTTCTCTTGAGAACTGAACGAGTTAGCATGCGACCGATGGCGTCGATTCAACGTCTTCACAAGGCGTACTCAATGAAGGGAGCGCCTGCAACGCAAAGCAATCGGCTAACGTTCACAGCGATGCGGCTCCAGCGATGGCACTTGTTGACAGTCGCAATCTGGAGGAAGTTGTGAAGGCTTTGGTAGTTTCGAGCACGAACCAGGGAGTCACTCAACTTCGAGAGGAACTGACGTCGGTACGCCACCGCGTCGAAGCTCTTGACAGACGGCTTCGAAATGTCTTCGATTTTGATCAAATGGCGCCTCAGGCTGCCCGGCCTGGTAGAAGAGGTGTCGTGCCGCTCCGTTTTGATGGCAATTTTCCTGCCTGATAGGCACTCGAGTGAAAGCAGTATAAAAATTTGTTTGCATTTATAATAATTAAGAGCCTGAGCGTTTTGGAAACTTGAAATGATGCTAGTTGTGCGGTGTGGTAAACAAGTTCAAACTCGTAGTAGTCTACTGATTCGTCCGTCGAACGTAACTGCACTGTTGGTGCTGATGGCAGGACCTCATTCGTCATAAATTAATCAATTGAGGAAAAACATTTTCTTGCTGAGCATGCATGAAATCTTGTTCCATTTCTGTCTTTAGTTATTTTTGCAGCCTGCCTGGAGCCCGAAGGGCGTAAACAAAAGGATAGCTAACTGTTCCCACAAAAATGTTCTATTTTCTTCCCCTCGAAAAATCGAAAGTTAGCGGACGTCCAGAACATCATAGTGCACTATGTTCCAGACGGTTTGGTGGAACATCATAGTGTTCCAGATGTTCCAGGCTATTTCAAAACATATCGAAAAGTTGCCTATGTGTATTTTTTTTTGGCGGACGTGGAGGAGGCGCTGGCACACGATATCGCGTGTCGTGCGTTGTTTTTTTCGCTTCATGTTTTTCGGCTTTGCCGATTTACTTGTGTCTATAGTTATAGAGCTAGTTTCAGCAATAATGTGAGTTTTACTAGCCACTACAGGGGGTTTTAGTCCCAAAAATCAATTAATTGTGGTGTGGCAAGTTATCGTGGATATATCAAAGAAAGACGGACGGACAGGTCCTATCGCATAAGGCACACTGACATGCGTCAGTAGACCTGAAATTAGCTGAAAGACGAAAATTTTTGCACTCCGTACGAAAATCTTGTTATGACGGTAAACGAAGTAGTCGCATTTCCGTGTGTGAGAATATTTTCGATTCTGCTCAACCGATTTTCAAAATTTCTTTCTACATTCCCGTTGATCTGCTGGCTACGGATTAGCACGCCACATTTTTAGAGCCGCTGACGCGCCTTAGTGACCCCATTGCTGTGGGCCGCGTCTGTGTGTGTTAGCACCATAACTTTCGAAATAAGAGGGCTAACGGGCTGAAACTTTGTATGCCGGTTCCCCGGCGCAAACCTAGGTTCAGACTCTTATATGGACCCTGGAAACCACTTATGACAACACCATCAATGACAGAAATGTTTTAAACGTATTTGAGCATAACTTTGACTGTGTGAACGAATTGGGCTGAGATTCTGTGGATGCTATCCGCTCACGACGTTGTTCACATTGCGCATGCGAAAACCCTTTTAGTCACTTGTGACAGAACTATCAATGGCAAAAGTGTTTTAAATGGTTTTGAAAATAACTTTCGAGTGCATCAACAGATTCGGCTGAAACTCGGCCGCGACGGTCTGCACATACCGCACTCGCGAACCTTATTAAACAACTTATTACAGAACCATTGATGACAAATTTTTTGCGCATAACTCCTAAATGCCTTTGTGGATTTAGTTGAAATTTCGTGTGTACACTCCCCATATGGCATGCTTCAGATTTTTTTTGTTATACATAGTTTTATTATGAGTTTCAGGCCCACTTGCATACTGCGTCAGCAGCCCTCGAAGATCGGTACATCCGACTTGTTATAAGTGAAATTCACGCCAACTTCTCGTTCGTCTTTCAGTTCTGTCGCGGAGCGAACTTCAGCGAGCGGTTCTGTTGCAGCGAAATTCTCGTTCCTGCGCCGATCGGTCGCAATGGAAAGAACGCGGATGGCCGCCCCGCTACGGATGGGCGCTCCTGAAGCTCGCAAAAGAGCGGTAATGTGAACAAAATGATGAGTTCTTCAGCGAGAATGCGCATTTCGACGATGGCTGCATCACACGCGCCGGTTACTCGCGCACGAACGTGTCCGCCTTTGCTGATCAACTTGCGTTTGCGTGGACGTGCGACGTCGATTTTCACGACCGAACCTTTGATATGCCGGCCATTCACAGCTCCTCAAGATGGGACTTTTCACAACGTGGTGGTGCGTGGTTCGACGACAACGACCTGATTGTTGGTCTGACCTACACTTTGGCCGAGCCTTCGGCTACTACGTCGGGCGGCTCGAGTTTAACTTGGTATTCGCCTGCGCTTGACGACGAGTTTTTTCGGCATCTCAACAACACGATCGCCGAGCTTCGCGCCGACTAAACAGAGAAAATATGTGGCAGGCCTTGCGTGAATAGGGCCTTACATTTATGACATCATCTCGGAGAAGGGAGTAGGGTTATGTAACTGAATCGGGTCGAAAGTGAAGTTTACGTGTTTAAAAATAATTCATGGAGACAGGCAAAATTCACAGACGGCCGGGTAAAAATCAATTTTTTTGCCGACTTTTTTAAATGAAAGGCGGCAGTCTTAGGGGCCATCCATTATTTACGTAAAGCAAAAATTCGAAATTTTCGACCACCCCTCCCCCCATGTAAAGATTCGTCATCTTTTTGCGG
>JAQGBB010002555.1:0-10699 GCA_034691745.1 Prismatolaimus dolichurus | reverse complement strand
ATTTCAATTATTAATGCCCAACGCTGCCAAAAATGCCCTTTTCACGTTTCCCCATGTAAAATTCAAAATTTCAAAAAATTCATAAAAATCACACAAACGAGTTATCGCCAAAGGGTTTTCGGTTCCTGGGTCGGGGTCGATCCCTTTAAACACTATGTCGAGAACTCAAAACCGGTTTCCTGATCGTGTCCATTGCCCAGGGCGATTCTGGATTTTATGAAACCGGTCTCACACTACGGTAAACTTCGCTGCAGCTATCCACCTGACTCGCAAGCCGTCTCGAAATCGACCAACTCGAGCGTGGTATAGTACGAGTTCTTTAGCCTCGACTACCGCAGTTCAATCGTCGTTGTTTCCAAACCGATTAGTTCGGTTAAGTACGACGAGGCAGATGTTTCAAATTTTCACGTTTTTTTATTTTTTTTTTGTACGAGGAACTTTGATTCAAAAATAAAAAATTTACGAGGAATTTTGTTTCAAGTTTTTTAATATTTTTTCTGAAACAAAATTCCTCGTACTTGTTTTATTTGTGAAACAAAGTTCCTTGTACCATTTAAAAAAATTGTCACACACATAAATGCCGCAAACTGCAGTTCACAAGGTGTTCCCAACTTAATTCTGAGCTCAGCATTCTTTGAGTGTTGCACTTTCAAGTGCCGCAGCAACACGCACTGAATGCGGCTAAACGTCACCGAAAATCCCCCGTTTTTCTACAATCGAAAACTGAGGGGACGAGGCGGAAACGGGCAAAGCTTGTTGCAAAGACCGGGGACGGCGCCGGGAACGGGATGATTCTTTGTCCCGGAGACCCCGGTTTTCGCGGACGGGATGGGGCTTCATCCGTTCGTTAGTTGTGTGTTTCCTGGTTATTTCTGAAGATTTCCAAAATTGGCTGGACGTATTTCTTTCGGTGGTTACGCCAAACTTTTGCCCAAACCATAGCAAATTTTGGTCATCGATAGCGCTGCCATAAGTGGTTTCAAGTATATCTGCACGCGCTGTGCATAACATGATGACCAAATAGCACTCATAAAGTTTAGTCTAATCGGTTGACGCATTCAAAAGTTATGCATAAAGCCATTGCAAAACTTGTCATCGATGGTTCTGCCATAAGTGGTTTCAGGAATCCCTTCATACGCTTGGTGGAAAACTCATGGCTTGATAGCATCCACAAAATTTCAGACAAATCCATTAACGCTTTTGAAACTCATGCCCAAAAATAATTCTAAAACTTTCTTTCATCGATAGCGCTGTTATAAGTGGTTTCCAGGGCCCATGTACGAACTTGAACCTATGTTTGCCTCAAACTGCTCGTGTACAAAATTTCAGCCCACTAGCCCTACACACACAACACGACCTAAGGCAATATGGTCACTGACGTGCGTCAAAGGTCTTAAAAAGGGCAAATAAGATTGGGCCCGGGGAGCAGTAAGTAGAAAAGTACAGTATATCTTTCAGTCAGGCTCCCTCATGCTTCGCTTTTCGCACTGCGTGCTCGCTAAATATTGCTGCCACTGGGTGTTGTCGTGCGGCGGCTATCCAAAATGGGGAGAAGCAGACGGCTGCAATTAGGTAAATTTGGTGGACCTGCGTTTCGATTTCACTTCAGCCGTGTTTGCCAATTTGCAGCCGGAAAGCTAAGAAGCGAAGGAAACCGCCAAGGTGGAAATCGACTGAAAAGAACCAGCAAAGAACGTTAGTTTGAGGACACAATTACTAGAACTCGCGAAGCGTCAGCTGACCGACCAGAAACTCGTTCAAAAGAATGACGGCAAACCGATTCCGCTCAGCGATTGCGGAGCGCATCAAAAACAACGAAAATCTGAAGCAGCTGCAAACCGACATCATATCGTTCATCGCGACCTCGAGCGTCAAGGTGCTCCCGTTCATTCGCGCATCGCGACACTGGCTCGAGACGCTCGTCTGGTTCGCGCTAATCTGGGTCGGCGTCTACCTCACGTCACGTGACTCAATCGAGGCGGTCTCGAGCTACGTAAACGAGGAGACGGTGACGAACATGGAGATTCGCGACGATGGTCTCGTGCTCAAGATCAAGTCGAAACTATGCCTGAGCTTCGACCCCGAGCCGCTGGTCACAAGCTTTGCGCAGCTCTCGACCAATCAGATCGAAGACGCATTTCTCAAACTGCTGAACGAGGACGTCACTACAATGTCGACGAACACTGTCCGGCTTGTCTACGGTCTCACGATTCTGCGAACGATGCGAGTTTCGCTCGAGGTCGACGGTCACATTCGGATGAACTTGAAGAACGACTCAGGCCAGTTACCAATGACAGCAGGGCTCGGATAGGTTTAGTACAAACTAAAGGGTTCTTATTAAACGTAAACTTTTCTCAATGTTCAAGTTAGCTTTTTGAAAATTTCCCACCAAGCTCGATTATACTTTGGCTTTTGGTGGAAATTTTCAAAAACTACATGATTGGAAAATTTGCAAAACTTTTAAAATGTTTACCTATTGACCTATTCTGTTTTTAAACTATTCAGTTTTGCGCAATTCTGAAAAATTTTCCTTTTGTAAGACGAAGTTTTCTCAAAATTTTTCGAAAGTATGGCGGATTTTTTTTGATTTTTTCGTTTTTCAATTTTTCCAAAAATTATTCAAAATTTTCTGAGGTTTTTTATTTTTACTACTTCTTCGATTTTTCAAAAGCTTTTCCTAAACTATGTCCCCATGAGCTATTTTCTCTAACAACCCTTTTCCTAAACCAATTTTCTTTACCCGTTTGGGTACTGCTGTTTTGGCCCACACTGCAGCCCTTCCTAAATTCTGCTATCTTCTCTGCCGATTCAGGCGACGTCGAAAAGCATAGGCACATCGCTCGTCTAGACACACTCCAGCATCTGCTGAACAACAAAAACTTGAGCGTCCAAGAGGTCCAGAGGATCGTCGGGAAGCGCCTCTGCACACTGTGGCGCCTCCGCGTGGAAAAGTCGAATAGCGGCATAAAGAAGGAGTTCCACGACTTCTGCGCGAATGTCACGACGAGCTGGATCGGCATGGTTCCCTTCTCGTCGTCAGTGGAGGCGATCGTCTGCTTTCACTTCGCCGAGAACGCCTACTTCGTCGACATGCGCGATCTGACGACGATCACGTTCGACCTGATGGGCATCTACGCCGTGTCCGGAAGGCCACCGCCGCCACCTCCGGTCGACGCCGATAGCCCTTTTGTCAACTTGTACTTTCCGACCGCTGCCTACTTCGACTTCAGCGGCGATATTGTCAGCTCCGATCTGACGTTCGACTTCATTCGGCTGCCCGAGCCGGGCCAGTGCATCTCGCTATCGTTGGGCATCTCCACGCAGTGCTTGATGCTGAACAAGCGCCGCCAGCCGTGTGAGCCGGCGGTGGAAACAAGTTTTGGAAGCTTTCAGGTACTTAATTTTTTGAACGATTTTTTAAACTTTGTGGACAACTAGGAAAAAACTTCTTCAGGGTTTCGTTTATTTTAAGGATGCGAAAAAATATTTGTTTCATTATCAGAAACGGCAATTTTCAAGACTTTCTGTTCGAAAATCCATGATTTAGCAGAAACGTATTTATTAAAATTAATTAATTTAAATTAATCTAAAATAAATAATAATAATTAACAAATAAAAAATTGCACGTGTTTTCACCAGAAAATAAACCCAAACTTTGTTTCGTCTTCAGAAAAAATTCAAACTTTGTTTTAATATTTTTTTAGTGCAGATAGAGGTCAGGTTCAAGCTGCTTTTTTACACGGGTTCCGGTACACAGGAAAAGTTTGATGAAACGTCGAAGCTTGCCATAGGTAGTTTGTACAGGAAAGCTAACACATAATGCACAGCCACACCATGAGTGGCAAAATTTTTGTTTCTAAAAATACTGCAAAAAACACCGTTTTCTGCTAAAAATGTTGAAAAAAAATTCACACAAAAATATTAAGGTTCCGCACCCCAGATCGCGTTTGATACGAAGTTTTTCCACTTCTAAAGTCTCGAATTATTTTCGCAAATACTTCCAGGCCCTCGACTGTTACGCGCGATGTACCGTTCCATCGTTCATCTCAAGATGCGCGTGCTTTCCGATACTCTGGAATAGCCTACACGAGGAGGAAGCGGCGTTCAAGTCCGTCCCGTTTTGCCTTACCGTCTTCCCGCTGCTCGATCAGTTCAAGCGTCTCTGCGCCGACAAAGTGTATGGGGAGAACGGGTCAAAAGCGGAGATATCTGAGTGCCAGAAGAAGTGTCTCGGCCCGTGCGACTTCAAGTTCTACGATCGTCTCAAGGGCGATCGCGAGTGCGTCTCTTCGGGCAGCCTTTCGAAGGTGAACCTTTACGCGCAGAACTTCATCTGGCCAATCCTCATCGAGCAGTACCGTGCGAATGTCTACCAGCTCGTGTCGAGTCTCGGCGGCGTTATGGGTCTATGGCTCGGCATTGGCGTTATGGGTCTCCTGCACGCGTTGGTGTCGCCGGTGAAAATCGTCATCGCCTTTCTTCTGCGATTCGTCGGCGGTGCTAGCAAGGCTGCGTCGATGGACTTAGGAGCTCCTGCGACCGCTGGAACGCAGTACACGAACCATCCGTTTTAGAAGCGGGAACGAAGAAGCAATCGTTTAAACAAGAGCAGTACACATGCCATTGCTATGGCGTAATGTGAAAAGCGATCTTTCTGCTTTCGATTTTTTAAAATTCCGAGTACGATAACTTGCAAAATCGACGGATTCTGTTTATCTGTAGAGCTGAGCAGAACATACCGTACGTTTCAATTTATAGCTTCTGCTCTCCGCCAAGCGAGCGCAGCGAGCAACAAAAGATGCTTACTGGTCAGATTGGGATTTCCCCCTCGAAAAATCGAACGTTAGCGAATCATAGTGCACGATGTTCTATGTCGATTTGGTGAAACACTTTAAGTCTTACGTTGAACGTAGTGAAATTGCTCCGAGCATTTTGCCGTCGCTCTGCT
The DNA here is from genome assembly GCA_034691745.1 of Prismatolaimus dolichurus. NCBI lineage: Eukaryota > Metazoa > Nematoda > Enoplea > Triplonchida > Prismatolaimidae > Prismatolaimus > Prismatolaimus dolichurus. The sequence continues at coordinate 5,751 of JAQGBB010002555.1, read as the reverse complement.
TTGGAACCCCGATTTTTTCTTGCTTCGCTCCGGCCAAAAAGCCAAAACTTCGGTGCGTTTCGAAACCTTCACTATTGCTACTTCCTTCCAACAAATGTGTTCTTTTTATTTCCAAGCTATAATGCGAATCCGCTGACAGACTATAGCATATTTATAAATACTTCTACAGACGTTTGTTATGCATCATAAGCTGTTAAAGTGCATCTGGAATAAAGTATAGCCGACAGGTATCAATGGGCAAAAGTTTTAAGCGAGAGGGGGCGTAAAATATAGAGCGAACGCTAACTACCTGTCACCAGAGGTCGAAAGTTAGCCAGAAACACGTTGAAAACTGTTCCTCCATTTTCCACTGTGTTCTAAAACTTTTTATTCTGGTGTTTGAGGCTACCACATATCAATCATTCCATCGTTCGTGGCTTGCTCACGCACGTACGGCACATACAGACTAGAGCACAGGAATTAATAAGCAATCCTCTGCTGCCGCTCGTTCTCCAATCGCTAAGCAGCTATAGACAGCAGTGCACCTTAGAATGCATGCCGTCACGATCTTAAGCTAATCGTAATTGGCCTTTGCGACAGCTGCATTTTCGCCTCAACGCTGTTGTGCCGCGTGTCATCGCTGCACTATATGAAGCAGTGACGGTACGATTTTCTCGTTTCGTAAGCAGCAACTGGTGATGGAAAAAGCGAAAACACGCAATAAATGTAGCTACTGACTATGAGACAAACACGAACTGTGCTGCGGAATCCGACCATGCTATGCGCAACATACAAAGTGTTTAGCTCGGTGCTTCGACAATGAATTCAACTGCAAGCACCGTCGCCGATCTACTCGCTGCCAAATCGCTAGCGCTTTTGGTCAGCAGCTCGTCTGCAAACTACATGCTCATCGTTCTGGGTGTTCCGGCCATTCTCGAAACCAGTGTCGTCGTCGTCGTCGTGCTTCTTCGGTCGCGCCTGTACAACAAAACGAATGACCACTTTTGCATGCTAACCGGCACAATCACCGGTCTGCTTGTCGCCATCATTTGCACGTGTTTGGGCCTAAAGCGATACATCCTGTTCGCGAGTGGAAACAACGAAGTGTCAACGCCCCTACGGTGCGCCCTTGACTTAGAGCTGCTAGACTGGGTACAAGCGTCGGGTCCACTTCACATCATTGCAATGGGCGTTGATCGTCACCTCGGGGTGGTCGCTCCCACACGCTACCAGACAAAGGATGTTAAGAGGTTGCGTTTTCTGAACTATGCCGCTTGGCTTTCCGCCATCGTCGTCGACGGCGTGAAGGCTGCTGGAATGATCACTACGCCGCTTGTTGCAAACTGTCTTTTCGCCACGGATTACGCTGCTTGGGCCCAATCGTTCTACCAGTACATTTTATCAATTTTTATGCTCACTCTCGTTTTGATCTACGTGGCGCTGGTCGCCGCTCTCAAGGTCCGTCAGCGAAAAATCGCCGCAAGTGGCAGTACCGCTGCAGAGGCGAGGAAAGCGTTGAATCATCGCGCAACGCATACGGCACTTCTTATCGCAGCGGTCTACGTTGTCACGATTATTGTGCCGGTGTGGGTGCAAGCGGTGGTCACAACGGTGCCCGGAGGGCAATCAGTTCTGCAATATTTTGGCACTTGGGGCTTGGTCTTGTGTCTCTTGATACCAATCGTCGACCCGATGATCTACGTGTGGAAGAATGAACAGTTTCGTGGACAGCTTGTTCTGACATCAAAAGCTTTCGCTAAAAAAGTTTGCTAGATAGAAAGAAAGGGATAGCTATTCGATTGTGATTGTTTGTTGGATTGCGGGTAGTGCATGGCCCTAGACTGCGGCGTATGTCACTATACTTGTTCATTATCTTGAAATTCAAATAAAACGTAGCATATAGCAGATTCTTCTGGAAAACTCGACCTCTTTTTGCTCTCAACAAGCCTTATTTTAGACAACGTGTTTCACGTAAAGCTTGGAGAAAAGCTGAAAAAGTTTTTTCTCAATTTTCGATTTCCACGTTTCAGAGCAATTTTATATCTCGAACCTCAAAATTTGAAAATTTGCTATTCATGCGATAATATGGCTTAGTCATGTTAAGTAATCGTATCTACACTATTTGATGCTCGATTTGCGTCGCAGTAGGTTACGCTCCGTTCGAGAAAAATGTTGTATATTTTTCCAGCTAGAATTTCCACGTGTCTGAGGAGTCAAATTTGCTCAAATCACTTTTCTTGGCTGAAGAAACCAGCTTCTTTGCAGCGTTTTCTTCTTGCTCATTTCCAGACGCCTTGCAGTGACACGTGTTGAACGGCGATTTTTCGATTGACTCCAAACGTGAAAGCACATCTTTCATCTGTTGCAACAATATTTCCGTTTCCTTCATTTCATCCGGGTTTGCCGCTTTTGTGAAACTGCTTGGCGGCGCCTTTCTTTGGTAAACGCGTAGAAAAGGAATTCGCACAACGAATACGACGACGTGAATGAGAGCGAGAAAGCTCGCGCCAAGATAAAGACTCAGATTTCCGCCGAGAGCAGCGACGAAGGCCTTCAAGTCCATCGTAATGTACTCGTTGATTTCCTCGTAGACGAATTTCGTCGCCATGAGCCGTATGACTGGCGTAGAATTGAGATACTCTAGCCTCGGATCGCTAACAGAAACGAGATTGCTCAGAATGGTGGTTTCGCAGTTCGGGACACATCGCTGAGAACACGGTACTTCCAAGGGGACTTTTTGACACTTTGGCAGACCATTGAAAAAAGATTCGTTAAACTGCAGGGCACAAGTCGAAAAATTCGTCGGCAGTTCTGCGAATTCTGGAATGATTTGACGCCAAAGTGGCATGCACGCACATTTCGATACCACAGACTCTACGCTGCACCACCAAATGCACTCTTTTTCCGACCCCTTGCGCACCTTTTTTGGCGCGCACGGACGCCTGCTGAGGTTTAGCAGGGTGTTCACTGTGTCCACTGCAAATGTGATCGTCTGCTTTGTCGAAAAGCTAGCCCAGAGCTGTAGCTGCTGATTGACTGTGAACGCTCCAATTGGGTCGATCTTTATCATCGTGACGTCGGGCGCGAATCTTTTAGCCAGCCAGTCCGAACGTATCGTCATCGTCACGTGATCAAACGCAGTGTAAAAGGCGAACGGAGAATCAGCGTGCACTTTGTAGCAAATCATCTCTTGGCCGCTGAAAAAGATGTCGAAGAATCGAACACGCCAGTGGTCGCATGCGTTAAATGCAATCGTCGTTGTAGACGATGTCTGTAGGTTCAGGGTAGATCGAACCACCCGGAACTGCAGGAGAACGCACGACGCTTGCAGGGTCACGGCGAAGAGCGCGTCAAAATCGATTTTTCTGTCGACGTACGCCTGATAAAGTGGAAGAAGCTTATCTGCTTTCCATGCTGGTTTAACGAGTTTTCCCATCTCCGCGTACATTAGTCGAAAGTACATCAGTGTGGTCAAGCCAAGAAGTGCGATTTGTTCTTCGGTAAAGAAGTCGGGACTTGGTCGATGATAATGGGCCAGCAAAGCGTTTTGCTCTTGCAACGTGGATGCGTTCTTTATCGATGCGTTTAGGACTGCAGCCATTTCATTGTCTCGGTGATGATATTGATCGATTGTGCTCGCAAGTATTTTCAAGAGATCGGGAGTGCTGCGAACGATTGTGATCGATTCATTGATTTTATTTTCGTACTGCTCGAGGATCGATTTTGCTTCCAATTGCAAGCAAATGACCGCATCCGGAAAGACGAGGCCGGAAACCGAGTCATTTGCAGCGATGTTGACTTGGCTTGCCGTTGGCTCCGAGTAGAACTTTGTGAACGTGTCCGTAACGCTTCGAACTGTTCCTACGGTGAAGCCGATGAGAACGGCGACCCAAAAGAGTTGCTCGAGGCGGAATGGCGACGTGCGGATAAAGTAGAATACTCGGATCACCGTCGTAGTCGCAAAGGTCTCGAAGTGCTTTTCGACCTCTTTCAGACCGGTTTTTATGCTATCGACGAAAGCAGTCATGTAAAGCGCGTGATGGAAAACTGCTGTGATGTAAATCAGTGATGTAATACTTCTGATATAAAACGCGTCAATTTCAGCAGTGTTTTCGAAGCAGTGTTTTCAGATTAGAGCACACAGCAGAAGTAACTTAATCTAACACTTGTTTTTTAGAACATTCTTCGAAATTGCAATTTACTTTTTGCGAAATCAATGCTGTAGAACGCATGTTGATTTTGGACCTTGTTTGCTTAATTATGGAAAGTATCGCCTTAGCTTCTTACGTGACGGAGAAGCCGTCGTGAACGACTATGAGGTTTTGCTCGGTTGTTCGCTTTTATCGCGGTGAAAAAAGGCTAGGGGTTGCGAACCCATAACTTTTATTGGACTTTGCCTTGCATGATACCGACAATAACTTTTATCAGACAAACGACAATGTATTGAGGTGATCCACTGGTCGTTTCCGGGAAAGTCAAGAGCGATTGTCACGAATTTGGCACTCTCGATACTATACAATCAACGATTTTCGAATCTAGAGCTGCTGCAGCCTGATCATAACAATGTTTCAAGCTGCCAACAAACATTGTAGAAAAATAGCACAAAGTTGTGGAAAGAGGTAGTGGCCCTGCTTTCCATGGTGCCCTGGTCATTTTTAGGCCACTGACGCACGTCAGTGAACCTATTGCCGTGGGAGGCAAACTGCTCACCAACTCCTGTCAGTCGACACTATAACTTTTGAAATAAGAGAGCCAGAGAGCTGTAATTTTGTGCGGAGGTACCCTGAGTAAAATCTAAATTCAAGTTTATACTGACCCTTAAGACAACTTATGACAGGACCATTGATGATAATCAATGTAAAAATTGTCTTGGCCATAACTCTGGAACGCGTGAACGGATTTCGCTAAAATTTGCTGTGTATAATCCGGCAATGCAGGCCTTCAAACACGCTCAAAAAGATACCCGTGAAATCACTTATGACAGAACCATCGACGACAAAATTTGTAAACTTGATTTGGCTTTAACTTTTGAACGCGTGCATTGATTTGGCTGAAATTTGCTGTGTTCAATCCGGCAATGCAGATATTCATACATGCACATAAAAATATCTCTGAACACACTTATCACACCACCATGCGTCAGTGGCCGTAAGGATCGGTACATCCGACTTGTTGACTGTGCCGCAGTGATTTTGCTAATTGTGAGCGTGTAGGGATTACGAACTACAGAAAATGACATACCGTACCGTGTGCGATAGGAAACTTATGCCTGTAAAATAGTACGTTTCATTAAAGAGACTTCGAACAAAAAAAGGGCTGTCCATTCTGAAACATTGTTCAATTCCCTCCTGCTATCTGCATTAAATTTTACTGCAAATGCGCCAACAACTACCATAAATCGGAAAATGGCGCCTTCGATAAACAACTTCTGGAAGCCAAACTGCATGCTAGGTAACGATACAGGTACATCCTCCATCAATTTGCATGCCTCTGTCCACCACTTTCGTTTTCCACGTCTGCCGGCCCTTTGCAGCCAAGCGTGGTCGTCAATGATTTGTCGATCGACTCGAGACGTGAGATTTCAGCTTTCATTTGTTGCCGCAGCGTCGTCGTTGGCAGCTTGGTAAAAGGGCCAGAATTTTTGCAGTAGAAATCAGAAATGGTATAAACAGCGCAAAAGCATTCAAGCAAACAACGATTTTTCGCGCCATTTTGAATCACCACATTTTATAAAGAATCCATGGTATTTATATAAAGTATCCATGCAGTTTA
>JAQGBB010002554.1:0-10699 GCA_034691745.1 Prismatolaimus dolichurus | reverse complement strand
AACAAATTATCTTGAGGTAGAAGCAACCGATTGAGACCCGGTTTTTTGCTTTAGATACCTTTGGTCAATAGTAACTACGAGTTCGAAGATGGACCCTGGGGGTGCAATATTGGGGGCAGGGAAGCGTCTCAAATTTTGTTTCCCATGGCAAAATCGACTCTCATGCGTCCATCGTGAGCTAGAAGCAACCGATAGAAATCGGATTTTCGTGTTGGATACCCTAGGTCCATAGCTCGGAGGATTTCGAAGATGGGCATTGGGGGTTCACTATTGGGGGCAGGAGAACCAGGTAAAGTTGGTTCCCCACGTAAAGATTTATGCAAAGCGCGATGATTCATCGCTGTAACAATTCTCGGCTGCGTGGTGCGTGTACAACAATGACTCATCCATAAATGACGTCATCTAAGGTGACGCTACGCGTAAAAGATAGCGTATGCTTATGTGGCGAAGCGACACTAGCATTCTAATATTGTATACTACATAATAGACTTTATAGGGAATGTCATGATAGCAATATGGTGTACGGCACAATATAATATGATATCTTGTATGTGATACGGAAAACCTTTGGATTTTCCTTTTGAACTGACCACCGTCGTGCTTTTCTTTTTCTCCCCAAAAAATCCCAAGAAAAAAACTACTTTTCTTTTCATGCATTTTTGACATGAACTACGGCATGATTTACGGCCAAATCAGAAACTTTTCGCAGCAATCAGGGAGCGACCGGTTAAAAAAAAACCAAAAAATTACGGTTCGATTCGGTTTTGGGGAAAAGCGAGGCGTTCTGCCGATCAGGCAGCACTCGTGGTGCTTTGCTCGAACACGAATGCAAGTGTTCCGAGCCGTCAACTAGCGGTTCTCATCGGAGTGTGCGACGAAGCGGCGCGACCTATTGCGACGCGGAGATGGAGACTTGCAAGAGGCGCTGCGGTGAGACGAGCATCGAAGAATACTGGTGCACCGTCCGGACGTTCGGTGGCACACAATATTACAGAGACATCGACCACAAAGTTTGTCGATGTGTGGCGACTGCGACGAGTGACAGAATGTGTGCGAGCGCCGCCACATTGTTGGCTGTCATTTTTGCAAGGCTCCTATAATCGAATGCGCTGTTAGCTAACTGAGCGAAGTATTGGCTTACAGATTTGGGCCAAGCTTTGGTTAAATCTATCGATGAGCTGATACTCGAAACATGGGGCGATTGATGCCGCTGCACGAACAGAACTTGTGTTACATTTTTGTTAACCGAAAAAATTGGACACACTCGCCTATGAACATGTTTAACGTACGTTGATAAGTCAGTGCAGTCCCACTCTAAATCTACGGTCTTGTGACACTCAAGCCTTTGCTCTTAAAAAACGTGTCTGAAGTGTTGAAAATACAACAAAGGGTTTGAGATAACGACCGAAAAATGGCTTGCTAATGACACGTGACAATGGTTGTCGTAATAGTACTGTCACTAGTGTGGCCCCACTGCGACAATTTAGCAGCACAATACTCTTACAGTAGCACGCATGCGTTAGATTACTCAACCCACGTTGAATTTATGCGACATAATCTGCGAGGCGTCTCGGATCAAGCATTAAAGTGTTATCCGTGTTAGAAGAGTTGCGCAAAGAGAGTGGGACGTGATACGGCATCGTCAACCGCTATAAAGCCGTTCGCTTTGCCGATGTTCTCCAAGAAAAGTAGAATTTTTCCGCCTTCTGCAAGCCTACTGATGCAAAACAATGTTTTTCTTTGTAGAGAACGCGTTCTCCAAGTCTTCCTCACCTACGAATGGCTAGCAGCACACTATTTTCGGTGGGTGTCCTTCTCCTGTTCGCGCTCAGCAACGAAGTGTTCTCGAAATCACCAACCGTCAAAACCTGTTCTGAAGCTATCGGTGAATGTCAGCGGAACTGTTCATAGCGTATCCGGAAAGTGTTCTGTGGTCCGATCGACGTTCGCGGTGCTCTACAGCACGAGTACAAGTGTAGCGACCGGCCAATGGGCGTTCATCCTCGTGCGCGCCGTGGTGTCACCGTTTGTGACGCCGAGATGTAGGCTTGCAAGAAGCGTTGTGCCGCAACCGGCATCGAGGAATACTGGTGCACCATTCGCTCCTTCAACCAGATTCAGTACACCAAGAGGCGATACACTATTTACGTGAAGCAAAAATTTGAATTTTTCGACCCCCTTCCCCTGTAAACGTTCGTCATGTTTTGGCCGACCCTCCTCTGGAACACAGAAAATTTACGTAAACATTTGGCCAACCCCCCGCCTCCGATTAGAATTTTTTTTTGAAATGGACGCGTTGAAAATATTGGATTCTCAGCAGGAAGAAACGATGCAAATCTGAAATTTTTGTGTGAAAAATAGTACACGCATTTTGAAAAAATTTTAAAAATGCATAGAAAAACTGCAGAAAATGACACGAAATTTTAAAAAAGTCGCAGATTTCTGGAGCAAGTCCTTTACGTAAACAACTGGCTCGATTTCCCCTTCCCCTTGTCAATGTTCGTCAACATTCGATCGACCTAACCCTTCCCCTAGACCTTTACGTAAATTGTGTATCGCCCCCAACGACATCGATCACAACGTGTGCCGATGTGTATTGCCGAAGAAGTAGATGGACATCGAAGAACATGCATGTTTGGGCATAAAAATATAACCTGCTATGTCGAAGTCTGTTCTGTATCATAACTCCCATCCGTTTTCGTTGAGCTTATCGGAAGCTGCTGCCGATCGACCTTAGGACTTCAAAGCTATTTTTTCCGGCCTAGATTTCTCAATTTTTTCACCAATTTTATCAACTTTCGTTACTCCGTGGCGACATTTCTGCGTCGGCTTGACACATGTTGTACTTTCGCTGCATTGGAAAATTCCTGCTTGTGCAATACACTACTGAAAGTCAGTCGATCTTCACGGGTTTTTCGTTTTCGATTCGATTTTTAGAAATTAGGTGAGGTTTCGATTCAACTCCGAAATTTTTTGATTTTTATTGAAGCTGCTTAACATTGAAACAGTTGAAAAAAGTCTGGATTTGACGTTAAAAGAATCGAATATCTAAAATTCAAATTTTTCACTTCCGCAGACAGTGAGTGACCCACACGAGGTCACCATTGATCAACCCTCTCACTATTCTCAAATTATATCTTTTTTTAAGTCCTAACGTCAGACATGGATGTCCCAGATGGGCATGACGATGTGCAAAATATCGGAGATATTAAAGCTGCACTTGTTCAGTCATCCTGGAACAGCGAAAAAAATTAGCGCAGTCTCTGAAACTAAATAAAATTATCTGGGAAAAAATAAAGAACGCGATCGTCTTGTCTTGTTGAGTAGAATTTACTTCATACAGTACTTTTAAAATTTGGTGTTTTATCGGCATAAGAAGCTTTGCCAGCATTTACGAGGAGACAAAACGGTGGCTGATAAGAAATGCACATAAAGGTTGTGCAACACAAGGACGATATTCGGTGCGTTGTGCATAATTTTGAAGCATCGCTTTCGAGCTGCGAAGAAAAATGATGCACCATAACGAGATTGGCGCACTTGAAGAAGAGCACAACGATGGTCATTTCGTTGTTGACCATCCGCCGTCAGTGGAGCAATTGGCGGAGAAAAGACCGTCGAGATATCGACCAAGCCTTGTTCCCGCTGTAGGGTTTATGAACATCGAGCAGCTGCACGACGATGAAGAAGCATCCGAAGAAGAGGAACCAAAGGCTGCGAAGAAGTCGTGGAAATATCGCCAAAGTGTCATCGATCCATCACTGCTTGCAGTACCGAAATACAGGTGAGCAACAGCGAGACTGCAAGAAATCATGTAAAAAAGTTTAAGTCAAAGCTCAAAAAGCTTCAGCATTATTTTTGTAATTTGCTTTTATTTAAATTAAATACATTAATTAAACATATATCGTTGTCTTTAAATAAATAAAATAATTTTATTAAATTTGAAAGAATGTTAATTTTTTCAAAAACGGGCCGAAAATTTCTAGCCTCTTCTTTCATTTTTTCTTGTAGGCTTTTTCCTTCCGTTCGACTCTTGATCTTCATCACGATGATGTTCGGGTCCTTGTTTATCCAAGCAGCAATGACAACGTTCAGCTTTAGCCTTGTCTGCATGGTTAACGCGACAGCAGTAGAAGCACAACGTTTACCCGATTCGGCGAAAACGAAAAACTCTAGCAGTGGTGGCTGTGAGAATCCGGACTTTGGCAAGCAAGAAGGCGGCGGAGCCGGCTACGGTGGCGATTTAGTCTGGACGCGAGAAATGCAATCGAACGTCGTCGCGGGCTATGCTTGGGGAATGGTTTTCCTGTATGTCGTATTGTGATGTTATGAAGAAAAAATTATTTGCGCTGATTTATTAAAAATTTTTCTATTTTTTAAACTACGCGAAAACTTAATTTTCATTCGGAATTTTTTCAAGAAATGAATTTGTCGACTTTTTTCAATAGCAAAAATCCAAAATAATTCCAAGATTATTTTTTGAAAATTAGGGGAAAACATTACAGTACAAAGATTACAGCACATTTCTAATCGAATTTTCTATTTTTCTGCTATGATTTTTAAAACTTAAAAAATTCTATTTTAGAACATTTCCCTCGGGTTTGCTGCTCGACAAGGTTGGCGTTAAGCCAATTTACTTTGGCGTTCAAATGCTGCAGATGATATGCTTGCTAGTTATGCCCGTTACGGCAACGTATGGAGGTATAAGAAGAAAAAATAAAGGGTATCAGTTGTCGATGGCGTTAAAAGCGCTTATTTGCAGGACAGTGGCCTACGTTTGTGGTTCGCATTGTCGCCGGCGGTAAGCGTGCACAAGACCGTCAACGATTTCATAATGATTTTTTTTTGCTGAATCAATCTTTTTAAATAGTTGGTGGCGGACTTGGTTGGCCCTGCATCTTGGCGGCGGCTGCCCGCTGGTCACCTTCGCCCGAGTCGGCGATTCTAGCCGCCCTCGGCGGTGCTGGCCTTCCACTCGGATCCATCGTCGCGAATCTTGTTGGCGGGAAATTCTGTGGGCTAGGGCAAGGTACGCGGACGCGCATGACTGACCCGATATTTTGAAAAAGGTCTAAAATTCTACTTTTCTCAAAAACTCGACTTCTTTCCAATTTTCAGGTTTTTTTTCTTATTTTTTAATTTTGATTTTTAATTTTTTCTGATATTTAATTCTTTCTTAATCTTTTCGGTTTTTTAGAAGTTTTAACATCCTTAGAAATTTTTTCAAAATTTACTCTTTATTTGTGCTTTGATGTGACTCCGTCTTATTTTTAAGCCGAAATTTTCATAATTATAATATCCAAAAATATGTGCCTAATGTTGCAAGCTTTCTGCTTTATTATTTTAGGTGGTTGGCAGTACTCCTTTTATTTCTGGGGCTCCGCGCTCATCGTCTGGATTGTTCTTTTTCTCGTCATCTACAATGACGAGCCCGAGAATCACTGGTTCATCTCGACGGGCGAGCGAAACTACATCCTCGCCCGGCGCAAACGCCACCCGAAGTCGCCGTCCGGCGCAAGCGTTCCCGAGGTGCGCCAGCGCCTCAGAGACGTTCCATGGCGAAAGTTGGTCACCTCCTTTCCAGTGTGGGCGACGTACTTCGGGAACTTCTCGAACAACTGGGCCGTTTACTTCATTAATTTCTACCTGCCTACCTACGTGAAGGAGGTGCTCTTCTTTGACACGAGCCGCAACGGCATTTTCTCCTCCGTGCCCTACTTGTGCCAGCTCGCCGGTCGGCTAACGTTTGGCTTTCTTGCGGACAAGATTGTGTGCTTCGATCGCACGATCCTCGTGAAGATCTTTGGTGCGTTCTCGCTAGGCGTGCCGGCGATTACGTTTCTTTCGGTCACGTTTCTAAACTGCGAGATCGGCTGGATGGCGGTCGTCCTCTTTGGGTGAGTTTAGGCTCACTTCACGCAGAAAACCCCGACATTGGCCGATTCTAGCCGGAGAAAAATCCCAGAGGAAACACTTTACTACCCCACGTGGCTGCAAATAACACTGGATACTATTCGGAAATTTTTTATTTCTTTTTGTCAAAAAGGGCAAAATAAAAGTATTGCCCTGGGACTAAAGGAGGAAAATCGAGGTTGTTTAGTGACTGTCGTCTAAGTCCGTGCGTTTCCTCGTTTATCTCGTGTAGAAGCAGCTGATCGAGATGGGTTGCTTTGATCGGTCTAGGATTAGCAAATTTAGATAGCGAAATTTTTTTAAAGAACGGTCTCTTTCTTTAGAATCGGGCATTTCTCGTTGGCGGCAAACATCGCAGGTCACCTCCGGAGCACCTACTACATTGCACCGCCGTACGTCGGCATCGTGAGCAGCATCGGTGCTACCGTAAGTCCTCTAAAAATGTGAACCTTCTATTTCTCAATCGGGCCAAACTGTTCTCCAATTTTCGGTTGCCGCCACCTCATCGCTCCTCGTTCCCTATCTCGTCGGTGCGATGACACCGTCGGGCTCGAAGGACGAATGGAACGGAGCACTATACCTCTCCGCGGCGGTGATGGCTCTCGGCGCCACCGTGTTCACGATTTTCGGAAGCGGCAAAACGCAAACTTGGGCTACTGTCACACTTCCTATGGTTGACGTCGACGACAAGGGCGAAGTGCACGACAATCCAGCGTTTAGTGGGGAAAATGGAGACGCTCCACTCGAACGTGCGTCCTCCAGTGCTGTGCCGCAGCCTGCTGATGACGATGAAGCCGACGAAGCTGCGGATCAGGTCGGCAAGGAGCTTCCACCACCGAGCTACCACGAAATAGCAGAAGCCGGGGTTGCGCACGCACATCCACGTCGCACAAGGGTTTCCTTTCAAGTCTAAAATTTTCATCAAGTGTATATAGGGAACATACGTATGACAACTCGTGATTTCTCCGAAATGACGTTACGCTCGATAGGAGAGAAAGTCCAGGAGCAGCGGTTAGCATGACGTCATACGTGCTCGTCCGAATTAGGTGCCGATTATTTTACTGTCTCTATCCTGACCGGCATTGCTTGTTTTGAGGAAGCGACGCATACGGTAGTTGATGCTATTTATGTAGAAAGAATGCCTTGCTATAAATCGAAGTGTTTTATCGTGCTATCTAATAAAGAATTTGTTAAAATTGTGGGCATCAGCTTGTGCGCGTTCGTTGCCGTGTTTCGGTGTTCACCACAGCGAATCGCGTCCAAATGACGGCGACACAAAGTGAAGTACCCTATAGCAAAGTAATCTATAGTGGCATAGTCACTTTTCAGCGCCAAAAGTTAATTTTCAACGTGATATCATATGTGAATGTCCGCCAAAGTTGTACAGATACGCATACAAAGGAAACGTATGTAAGACCTACGTAGTAATGTAAAATTGCAAAATTTTCAAATTTGAAACTAAAATTGAAATTTACAATTTTTTTAGAATTATTGTTAGTCTGTTTTGGAATTATTTTTGTTTTATTTTAAATTTGGGATAGTTTGACCCATCTCATGGGGGGCTGGTTTAGGTTTCACCCTGTGCCTAAAGAAACGTGACTTCTGGCAACTGCAGCTCTTTGTTTTTGACTTGTGACATTCTCACGCACGACAATGTTTCTGATACGAGAACGATAAACAAATCTCGGCTAATTGAAACAAACACGCCTTTGACTCTTCAGATTTTTCCGATTCCCACGCAAAAAGTGCCGTAATAATATACGTTGAGATCCACCCTTCCATTCTAGCGCTGGTGAGTAGCCCTTGCTCAATCCGTTCATGCCATCTTGTCGAAAACAAGCAGCGTGTCACACCAAATCCGAAACTTCAAACAAGACCCCGAAGGATCCAACTACTGTTTTTACATTGCTGCTAATGAGTTTCTGAAAACAACACTTGCTCACTGTGAATACAAAATAAGGTCGAGGGAGGACGGGAAGGTAAAAACTCAAACTTGTAAATTTTCTCGAGAAAATCATGGTTGACACGACGACGGTACTCGTTGCGACCTACCTTCTCGATATTCTCTCCTACTTGTTCTTCTTTGGTTGCATCTTCGTCGTCTTTGTCATCAAGGTGCTTTCGTCAGAAGGTGCTCAAGAAGCTCCCCTACTTCAAGTTCATGCTTGCCGCGATCTTCGGCTTGGCCTACGTCTCGAGCGGAAATGCATTCCTCAGCGCACTCCGCATCACGCAGTATTACAACGTGCCGACGTTTGCAAATCTCACGCAGCTCCAGTGCGGAATCGCAAGTCTGCTCCCGCAGACGGGGATGATCTATCTACAAGTGAGTGAAAATAATTTTATCGATTTATTGAATTATCCCTTTGTTGACTTATAATTGATTAATTTTATCTGTTTGTGGGTTTTATCGATTTTTTATTTTATCGATTTTTTGATTTTATCGATTTATTGATTTTATCGATTTATTAATTTCATCTATTTTAGTGACTTGTTACATTTTACAGTTCATTAATTTTTGCCTACTTATTGACTTTATTGCCTTTTCGCCTCCTTTTAGGCTATAATGGTCTCTCTCGGCGCGGAACGTCTCTACGCCGTCACCTCCCCGGTGCACTATCGTATCCACGGCGAGATCTGCTTCAAGCTCGCTCTCGCGTTCTGTATCGCCATCTCGCTCGTCGTCGGCGTCGTCCAGCTGGCTGTCTCGAGCACTACCGTAATCCTCTCAACGTGCAGCACGCTGAAGCTCGCCACGGCGGCGATCAATACGCGCAACTTCACCCGGATCGCGCTGTGATGATCCTGCTCGCGATCGACGCCGTCGTCGCCCTCTCGGCCGTCGGGCAGATCGTCGGCACCTATCTGGTCCCCGTGCTCGACAGCAACTCGAGTTCGCTCTTCAGCACGATCTGCTCGATCGGCTGCCTCGTCGGGTGCGTCTCCAATCTGTTCGTGTTCTCGCTGCGTACGAAGGAGATGCGCGAGGCGCTCCGAAGCGTCTGCGGACGTGGCGGCCGCTCGACAACGAAGGTGACGGCGATTTCGACTATGAAAGTGGTCGTGGTGAGCGCCTCGAAAGTCTGATCTGCTTGAAGACGCGTTCCTGAAATTTCATTTCATATCACCGTTTGTTATTTTTTTATAGTAGTAACACGTAATATTTTTGTGAAAAATATTTTGTTTTTTGAAATCTGTTCACAGGAAATCGGGGCTTGTACAACTTGCGCGAGAAAAGCATGAGTGTGAGAAACCTGTGATTGCTCTTCAGATCTTAGAGGATCTACTGAGAATAAAATTATGTGTGAGCCCGGGACATCGTCGTTGTCCATTTCTATCTCAAACATTAATAGAAGCTGGCTTCGGGGTCGAACACGAACCCGGGCTGTCGAAGCTTGGAAAATTGTTCAAGTTTAAGCTTAGAAAAACGCAAGTTGAGACGAAGACATATAAAGGTCATTTAAGAGAAGAAGCAGAAGCAAACCAGTGACGTTTAGATACAGGTTCTCCCATACATGCATTTAATAAACATTTAGCTTCATGGCCTACATACGAGCAATAATTTGTGCATAGTATATCCAATATAAGTCAATCAAAAATACAGGATTGGAAGCCAATTGAATATTATTGGAAGTCCACACCATGACCCACTCGAGGGCTCGCCATAAAAGTAGCAATCGGCGGTTACGGAAATTTTACCGGGAACGGGTACGGCGAAAAAACTCGGGTATAGGCGGGTATCGGTTACGGGTACGGATGGGTACGCGAACGTCAAACACCAATCCAGTCATACTGCACATGCATTAAGCACAGGTAATATCAAAATAACACCATTTTGACATACAATGCTTTGACCTTAAAGCAAAGTTAGAACCAGTTTATTTTCTGATTTTGGCATTCGGCGCTGATCAGTAACACACGCCCGCTCGCGGCGACAAATTTTGACTTCTTCGGAAAACCTGAAACTGAAAAAAAAACTTTAGAATCTACAAAAACCGAGCAAAAAGCTGCGAAAAAATTGGTGTTTTCGTGACTTTTCGCTTATCTTTTACTTTGTATCCGTACCCGATCATTTGTCCCAAAAACCCGGGTACGGGTACGGCCAAAGAATCGTGTACGACGGGTACACAACGCGTTCGTACCCGCCGATCTCTACAAAAAGATGTTGAAAAAAATTCGATTCTTTACCCCTCTTCTCCCCAATAGCGTCTTTTCCTCGTCTCCCTTGGGTCCTTATAAAACGCTGTATCCACAGAGTTCAAATCTTTCTATTACGTAGACCTGCTGCTTAAAAAAACCCAGATAAGATCACAAATAGGTAATATCGAACCTTGGTCAAAACTAATGTTCTTGTATGGGTTAAAAAGAGCTACTGCTATGCGTGTTAGCAGCAAGCTGTGCTAGGCTAGGAATGTGCGAGAAAGAATAGTTAAAAAATTAAGTTTAGCGTGACGTCAAACGAGCACGTCCTCCAAATTTAAGTCTGCCTGCCTACTGCAGTCGTTAAGTACAGTTCGTAGTTCGCAGCATGAGTTTTTACGGTTTTGATTTGCGGTTTTCGCCCGCTTTTCTGGCAGCTCCTCACTTTCTAGCGTTGCTCTCGGATGCTTTCCTATGACGCTCTCTTGGTCGTTTGTAGAGTTTTATGAAGAACTGGAAAACCTCGGCGAGCGTGATGAACGAGCCGCCGAGGCAGAGGCCGAACGATCCCCCCCACTCCGTTGATGACGTCCATGATCTGGATGGCCTGCGTCTCGACGATGAGCATCCTCTCGACATCCTTGTAGAA
>JAQGBB010002553.1:0-10701 GCA_034691745.1 Prismatolaimus dolichurus | reverse complement strand
TCTTCCTCGCCCGACACCTCCCATCAAGTCACACATAGCATCCTCTTATTTCATCACTTTTACTCGCTGTGCTCAAGAGAGTGATCGTGACTGGACGACAGCAAATCAAATAAATTCGAGTCAAACTGCGACAATTGTTGTCGAGGAATCGGTCGATCAATCGTATGAACAATACCGTTCGACGCAATCAAATCACAGTTTCGAACAAACGCACCACCGATTCGTCGCCCGCGTCGTTGCGTGCCATAACTGGTGACTGTCGTGCCAGCCAGTGTGCGGAACCGGGTTGAACCGAACAAGAAAGCGCCTCCGAGAGCACTACAGCAGCGTCTCTCTAAAAGGCAAGGGAGAGGATAAGAAGCCTGGTTCACGCATGTACGTTTGTCGTTTAGAAGCCTTACAATACACACCTCGAATCGCGTGACGCTTGACGAACGCAAGAAGACGAACACGATCGCCTAGAATACTTTCGATTTCACTTGCATCCAGTCTGCTCTCGATAGCAACATCTGTCGGAGCAAGCACCGTGCCGTCAAAGTCGCTTGACGCGAACAAACCCTAGAAAAACAGTTGAACAATGTGCTGACCTGTCGTGCACACTGGACACTGCAATCTCACCTACAACAGCAGATCGTCTGCCTTGCGTACTGTACTTTATTTGGTCATTTACCTCGAGGTGTGCGGCTTCGATAAAGACGACGAATCGAGAAAACTCGGTTCGACTTCGAAGAAGTTCCATAACGTTTTGCGTAGGAAACGTGAGCACCTAGAATAGCAGCCAAAACCTACGTACATTTGTCCAGGCTGTCATCCAGCAGGCCCAAATTGTTGTCAAATCGTGCGAGAAGTACTGTTGTTCGTCAACCAGTTTGCAACCACTCCAGGGGTGTACGTAAATTCTCTCCCGGTTGCCGCCGGTGAGTAGACCCTCGCCGCCCAGATTCGTCTATGCCCATGCCAGCCCATGCCCCTATCAGTCCCGCATATCCAATGGCTCCCCTCGGTGCAGGGTAACATCCTCATGCAACAAGCACTCCTTTATCATACCCTGTCAACATAGTGTACAATTGCGTTGCAAGTGCGTCGATTCGCAACGACAATGTTCGCGCACTGAACGGTGGCGACCATGGGCGCAAACGAGGATCGCAAATCGAACGAAAACGGTGAACGAATACTCAACGTAAGATTCGTTTCACTAAGCATCTCCAACGTCGTTTCTGGACTGTCAACAATCTGCACTCGATGAAGACCGCTTGCAGCATGTGTGAGAAGAACTTGCTTGAGAGTACGTTCATCGAGGGCAGATACATTCCAAGCCTTGAAGCAAGCGAATGTGGCATCACATCCGATCATTTCTGTAATACACTACGCAATGCGATGACAGTACCTGAAGAGCATCGACTGTTGGAACAAACAACGTCAGTGGCTGCCTCGCATTTACTTCATCTGCGAGATTAGCCCCCTCGAACATCTGCGCAAATGTTTCGCCCGCTTCCCCCTGTCGTTTGATCGCCGGAAGTACATCCAACACTAACCGACGAATCACCAAAAGCAAGCGTTACGTACAGTACATAATGAACATGCGACGGTCCTACTTGCATCACTGAGTAAAACACCGTCAATGGTGTGCACAACCCCGTTCAACGCCATTCGGTCGGCAGAAAGAACAGTAGAGTTCTCCACACGGTTAGTATCGCCGACTCGACGAAGCAATAAACTCCGGCCGGCCAGATTACGGATATGGGAAGACGCGTACGTAGTGGGTGGAATCGCCACACTGCATATCGTACTTCCAAGTAAATGCTCTGCTATTAGATCTACAAAAGCACGAAAATCTACGTACTGTACATTCGGATTCTACACGCCGAACAGAACATTACATTTAAAACAGGCCGTCCTCGACATGATCTTTCGCTGAAGTGCAATCGGCAGACGTTCAAATGCATCGTCAGTGAAAGCGAGCAAAGTGAAATGCTCTTGTGTGTCGTTCAGTCTTGTTGAAATCTCGTCACTAAGCACTGGAGATGTGAAGAACATTGCAGTGGACACTCAGACATGCAAAGCGCGAAAGCGGAATGCGCAGAATACTCACGAAGTAAACGTCAGTACATTTAATAAGGCGTACTGTATACGTATGCATACACATGCACAGGTGGTGTACGTGCAAGTATAAATCTCTTTCCTGTGCAATACAACTGAAGTGACAACCGAGAGCTTACGTGAGTGCAAAATCGTCAACTTCGGATGGTTAGCAACGATCTGTAGAATAGTCTCCGTTGGAGGCATGATCACTCGGTCGACGACGTTGACGAAACCGTTTGACGCTTGGATATCGGTTTTCAGTACTCGAGCACAGTTCACAGTCATAAACTGAAAGCAAACAGCGAGATGGAAACTACGCCTAATAGCATTTAAAAATTCGATTAAATTGACTGATTTTGACACCCAGACATGGACATGCCCCAACCTTACCTGTTCCACAAAAATACACAATAAATGCGAGTAGTTACTGGCCATACCAAACGAGGAAACGGAAAGAAATTGATTCGCATAGGCGAACCCGCATTCAACGTTTCGACCACCTCCTCGTCATCGAAATCGTCCGCATTATGCCACGAAGGGAGCATATGCGCGAGCATAATATCTCGAACAAATTTCATCTTGTCTTCAGTGCTCGTCACAACAACACTGACCTAGAAACAATCAATACATGCAAAAGCAAACACATGTTTTACACACAAGAAACAATACGTAATGATTCAACAAACCGAATCCGGCGAACCGCTAATCGCCTCATTCGTCGGCACGAAGAGGGTGAGATTTTCTTCAAGAAGTCTTGTGTCAAGACCGTTCGCTTCCAATGCGTCCACAAAGTTAGTCAGATTCAGCATGTGTAGTGTTTGATTCAAGTCTGTAAGTTCTAGTTCTAAAACACTAAAGGAAATCAGTAACAGCAGATAGAACCAATGCAAACAAGCTCACTTGTTGGACAGCCTCGAGCGCTACGTTCACGAGCGAAACCGTGACAGCACGCGTACGTTAGTGTACGGACGCTTAGCTTGCCGTTTTTTCCGATCCTGATGGAAAACGAACGTATGTACACTACGTACTGTACGTGTACACGCAAAGCTGCAACGCACTTCATCGAGCACTTATACGCAGTAGGCGTCTCCTGACACGACGTAAAAACCGAACTCAAAACAGATACTGATTCGGCGTCCTCCTCGTGCTCTTCGTGATTCTCCTCACGTTTACAAACGTTTGGTCTGAAGATAGTCAGAGACCTACTCGTTAATGTCATCTTTCCCACCGGCTCAGAACGCCCGTCCACTGTTACATAACACAAGCGAACATCAGGTAGAAAGCAGAACAAATGAATACCCTTTCCACCACGGTCTCAACGACGTGAAGAATGATCCGGAACTTGGTCCACTATCCTCGCCATCGGCGGTGCCGAAGAAGTTGTTTATTAAATCGCGAACGCTGTTTCGTGCTGAACTACTAGTGTCCACAGCAGCATCCGTCGTAGTTGCCGAAGTGCGTCTGCTTCCATCGTCAAAGCTTTCCGTGTCATCCGGCTGAAATGTTGAACATCGTCACATCTCTCGTGACTAACTAGGGGAGATTTAGCTTACTCGCTCGAAAAGACCGCCACTGCGCTCTTTCGCGGGCTTGTCAACCTGGAGTTTCTCACTTAGAGCCTTTCGGGAACGTCGTGCAGCGGCAAAACAAAGCAGAACATTGACTACTATTAGGAGTGAGAAACGCATCTTCGTTGGGTATCAAACGGCGTCAGTTTTGCTTCAAGAATGTTAGCGAAAACAAACTCTGACCTATTATAGTTTGATCTCTATAAACAACGTGCACTTGTCATGCAATACAATACATGCGAAACTCGACCCATCGACCCGAGTATAAACAACTGCGAAACATTCGACTGAAAAACAAAGTTCTCGAACTTTCTGCTCACGCCATCAGTGGACTGGCACTGTGCAAACACTTTACATTGGCTACTTCCGGCCTACTGCCACACGTATGAATCAAACGCGACATTGAAAACCTACAGTCACGCGTGCACGACCTCGCTGACCGGCAAGCAATTGCGCAGATCTTCAGCACTAGTAAACAGACGAAGTTGAACAGTTAGCACGGACACAAGCACACGTCACTGACCGGTGTCATGTTCGCTATAAACTTCATTCTAAAAATCAACCACTCAGCTCAGTATGCTCAAATATAAACGAATTCAACGAGAAGCGCTCAAAAACACGCGATCAAATAAACGTACAGTACCTCTTCGATTGACGGCGTTTGTTAGCTCGAAGTACAACTGCTAATCTCTACTCAAGGACGAAAAGCAATGGAAGAACACGATATTAGAGCACAGCCTGACGCCTAGTCTGAAGTCGCCTATCATAATCGTACTAAGTCAAAAGAGACGGGTCTCGGACCCGTCACCTAGTCCGTAGTTTCCGTATCTCACTGACCCTACTATCCCGTAGACTCCCGTAGCTTAAAGCCACTCAAGAAAAAATTCAAAACATTCGCCTGTCTCTACCTGTGCGGCCTCATATCTCATCCAGTGACTACCAAAAATGTAAAAAAATCACCGTCCCGCGGAGACTCAAGCCACTATAGCAGCCGCGTATATTGTCCCGCATACCAGCCTCTACCAATCCCAAGCTACGTTAACTTTCCCAAAATCGCGTCATCTACATGAGCAACACTGATCGCGAAAATAGAATTTTTTTCAGCAGAAAACTTCCCGTCCACGATACATATAGCACTACCACAGAATAAAGAGCAAAAGCGCCAAATAGTATCATCGCTGAGTATTCCAGAAATAAAGAGCACAACGAAGAAACAAAGATAACGTGTTATAAACAGCAGCAAACCCTGACATTAAAGATCACAATGAACGAAGAAATATCCCAAGCATAAACTCCATAGTTAATTCCCTCTTGTACTCGCATTAGTACTTCCGAACAAATCAAGACGCGTTCTCTGCCGAAACCTCGGACGAATACAAGCCCGTATACCTCACTAGATACTTTTCATATTCTTCGCCTAAAACACGCAGGATAAGTCGCACGAGTAATAAACGTAGTGATAGAAGCACCTTTTGCAAAGTCCTTGGAGCCTTTCAACCGCAGACTTCGCTGCTCAAAGTAGCGAAACACGGTGTAAAATGCGTGCGGGTCCGAAAGGTTCCAGGCGGCTTCGATGAACTTCATTGCGTTCGCAGATGCAACTGCGTTTGGGGCAGAAAAGTTGACGAATCTGTAAGCCATGACATGTTGTGTTAGTTTAGCACCGTAGTGCTAAACGGAGTCGGGCACTCCTCGAACGTGTAAGTTCATGGTGGACATTTTACTTCTCCCCGCCTTCTGCCCTCCTCTCGCTTATATTAATCCATGTTAATCTTATATATTATTATATTAATCTTATATTTCTGATATTATTTTATATTAATTATCAATCTTAAAGCTCATATATTAATCTCGCTTACATTGATCCTTCTGCCCCCGACTATACTAATATCTGCGAAAAAAACCGCGAGCACAACTTCGTCAATAACGCTTGCTCGACCAACCTTAACGCCTGGAGAACCTTATGCTTCGAGAGAAGAATCTCGACAATCTCTTCGACAGCCGTCTGCAACCTCTACACAAGCAAACACTACCCATCAGTGTTGCTCATCAGCAAATATCGTTAACAAGCCATACAGCTAGAACCACCAGTCTAAATAGTCTCCAATAGATATACAGTAGCTTCTACGTCAACATTTCCACGCCAAACTACAAACCAGCAACATATCAACCGCGAGCTGCAGCGCCGGTGGATACTGCGTCTCAAACGAAAGCAAAAGAAACGCCTAATAAAAAAACAAGTTATACCCTCCCATCCTCACCGAAAACATCTCACCAATGGTTTCGAATCATCCACAACATGATACTGCACAAGTTGGTGCAACTTATGAAACTGATTACTTCGCATCAAACATTGCACCAAGCACTCGTGTACAATAGGCTAAAATGAACAAGTTTCACAATAATTACAAACACTCAGTCACTCGTACAGTAGTAATAAACATAGTACCTCAACATCGACGTCTTTCTTTCGAAGTTGACACATAAGTTCAATCACTACCTTCGATAAGTGCTCATAATCAGCGCTCTAAAACAGTGACGTCATACATGAAAAGAATCTATCATGTACGCACGAAAAAATGCAACGTACAACGTAAAGTACGTAATTTAACGTCTACGCACATCCGAGTCAAACAACGGGAAGAAAACGGACGTGTACAAATCCCGTTGATCGATAATTATCTGATAAGGAGATGCAGTATGAGTGTTCGCCACTTTCGGTTGTTCGGCTAGCTAAACACAATGCAATCGATTAATGCGGATCCAGTTTCAAAAAAATCCATTACATCGATAAAAACATCGAAAACTGGAGACATGACTGACTACATATCACGTGACCGTCAAAAATCGTTTAATATCAACGCGATGCAGAATTGAGAATTCGAAAAACTATCTTTCACCCCTTTTCCCAATTGTTCGAAATTTCCCATAAATTTAGAAGAAAAAACACAAAGACACCGCAGGAGCCGTCATATAGAACATATGCACGTTATGTCCACTCACAAGAAACGCCGCATAAATCCGATCAAGTTCAGTAAATCCAATCGATTTCTCCTTAACCGCTTTGATGAAAATCTCGTTGAGAATAAGTTCTCTAGTGTTTCGTCGACGTAGCAAGAAGTCAATACAATCAAACTGTAAAAGAAAATACCAAATCCAATAAAAACCGAATTTCCCCAAAGAATAACTCCACTTTACTACTACAATATTAACCGTCGTAGGAAAAAGTGGCCGACACGCTTTGAGATTGAGTTGAAGAAAGTAGACAAACCCTATATCGACAGTTTACAACTAATCCAATGCATAGAGTACCTTCAAAGCAGAACCCTTACCCATACTAGCATCGACAATAATATCCGGTTGAAATATCAACCACGAAGGGGAATCTAAACAAACCTAGTAGTTACCCTTCAAGCCTCTTAACAAACAAAAACAGAGTTACAAACAAAAGCATACAAAAATTTCCTACACATTTCAAGCTCCCCACGCGGCGCAGTCGCGCTGTCCATCACTACCAATCTCTGCGACGACGCCGACACTCGCAAACCACTCGCAGCCTCATCGGTCGCCGGACGTTCAAAACAACCAATCGTAAGGGGAGGAAAGAGTGGAAGTAAACTCGTCACACTTTCCTCCAAAGATGCCCCATTATAGCTGAGATCAAAGACAAGTGAAGACTAAAAGTAAAATTCATCTTACTACTTTCCGGACAGAAAAGCAAAGCTCTATGCAAGCTCACTTTCGCTCCTTGTTGATGGACAACAACGAGATTATCGAGAACATGGAGTGCAAAACGATCGGTAGCACCGAGTTTAAGCAAGTGAGTTTTCTGTGCACATTGACTGTTTGAATCTCTAACAAAGCATTGAATAAGTTGCGAAAAGAAGGAATGCATAACTCCTACTTTTGTACACGATACGCAAGAATCTCTGCACCGGCGTTAGTTGGACGCGGGTTATGACGCAGGACCAGAATGTAGACAAAACCATAGCTGGAATGAAAAAGAAGAGTACAAATTACCAATCGCAACACCCTGCTACTTTGACCGATTTGAAATATTTTCAAATATCTCATGAAAATTCGAAAGATTTTCAGTCACTTCCAGTGGACCGTCGTAACAGCCATCTTTGTAAAATACGAAAATGAACCCACTCTAAGTAGATCCGATCGCACTTTCTTCCTCTTCTCATTCTATCCCGACAGCACCGCCTTGCAAATGCCCAGCCAAGCGGACACACATACGTACATTGTGGCAATAGTAATATCGCGATCGAGAAGAACCAGTTTCGGTGGCTGTGGATTCGCAGCGAGATCAACCTCGAGTTTCGGAAGACGCGATAGAACACCAGGCTACAAATGTCCAATGCGCCATCACCGTCGGATAAACAACCTCTACAAACTGCACTTACTTTAATCAAAAACGGATGCAGCACATTTCCTAGTGTACCCGTCGATACCACAAGCAGCTGACTTTCATGCTAGAAAGAGAAAGAGAAAAAGGAAACGGCAAATGTCGTCGAGTAGTTTCATGCTTACGTTAAAGACGAACCAATTCAAGCTGATGTTGTGAACTTTCACACACTTGACGACGCGTTTTTCGGGGTGCACCTAAATATTTACTAGGATATACTATATACTGTATAGTATATCGTATATATTGTACATATATATACTGTATGTATACATATATATTGTACATATATATACTGTATGTATACATATATATTGTACGTATATATACTGTATGTATACATATATATGTATATATATATATATATATATATACTATATATATAAAGCAACTGCCACACAGGATGCTACGGTTCCCATGAACCAATAATCGCTCAAGAACATACAGTACCTTATACATGTCAAAAACGCCTACACTGCGACCCACGACATACTACAGCAAGGTATTCCGCCCTAGCGGCTCGAACCTGATGCAGCTCAAGTCCTTGATTCGTGATGAAAAGAATCTCATTCACCCAAGTCCACTCAGTGCCCAGAAGTTTCGCATTGCGTCCCTACACCACCAAGAATGAAGCAAGTCCCCACACTTCGCATCAAGTACCAAACACACCTTGCACGACTGCGAGTAAGCAGCGGTACACTGGCCATCACTGGTAATATTGTAGAATTCCTAGAAAGAAAAACAAAGTCGCTATCGTTTCGAAAAACACAGACAAAAAAGGAAAATGCCAATACCACAATCGATTCAACACGCTGCACAGCAATAATCGCCGAATCGTGCGACAACTTTATCGAGCTAACATTCTGTCCTTCATTGTGTGGCAAGCTAAATACAATTCACTTTGTGCGCACCACTCACGAGCATCAAGAGTACCAAGACAAATGAGGACAGTACTACTTCGCTTACGAAAGACGACTGCTCTCTGCTCCAGGAAGTCCGTGAATGCAAACGTTGAGAAAACCGGCGGTGCGATCGGATGATATTACCTGAAGAAAGGGGTCAAGTCGTAGAGAGTAAGCACGCCACGTCGCGCGCTGTTCGTAATTAAAAAGAGGGGTGATTACTGGTTATATACGGCACATACGACCTCAGGTTAACGGTGTGAGAAAACGCCGTTCTCGATAATCAGGTTTCTCATAAAAAATCACTGAATTTTGAGACCTTTTCCTTGAATGCACACTCAACGTTGCAATAATACACACATTTTCCCAATAGTTACTAATACGTACAGTACCTGCTTGTGATAGGCGTCGAAAAACACATCGATGGTCGGCTCAAACGGTCGAAAGCGGACGACGCGACGCGAAAGTTCAAACAAAGTCACCACAGGTGTGATACTCATTCACAATGGCTTGCTTGGCCAGCCTGAACACAAACGTACTTCATTTTAGCGGAAAAAATTTCGAAATATGAATGTTCGGCGCAGTGAAAAAAATTACAAAAAAGATGTACACCCTTACCGGGGTTCGAACCCGGGACCTTTGGATTAGAAGTCCAACGCGCTAAGTCCTCTGCGCCACAAGGGCATAAAAACTCTAGGCGTAAAACACGACTAGAAACATTCGACTGCACGAACTAGGCTTACCAAAGACGAATTATTTAGACCGTAGACGACTAAACTGAAAACTTGTACCAAACGCTGCTTCTCAAGCTTTTTAACCCGCTTTAAAACGAGCGGAAATACGTACAAGCACAGGCAACAACGTGCAAGTGCATGTACACGTTGGCTATGTATTATACGTGCGCGCACATTTCTACGTGCACGTACTATTACGTATTTACACGTACGTACACAAACATGACTCAAGCTATGAACCGAAAACTTTTTCGAGGCAAAACGTACGCACATAATAATTATGCGCCCACGGACAGATTAACGATGTGACCAGGCCTTTTTGAGTATCAACGTATCAATCTATGTGACTGACCGACATTCGGCTACCAGGAAGTTTAAATCTGCCGAAGAGTTGAGACGACCGGCAAGCACACGGTTAGGACAACCACGGTGAGATACCTTGCGGCAATAGCGCTAGCACACAACGCAGACATCTAATCGATACGTACGACAGGCAGAGGGCGTAATGCACTACTTATTAGCATGCGCGTTGCCGACGGCATGCCAGACACGAGAAGACTGAATCTTTCATGAGATCTGAATCAAAACCGCTCCGCTAATAATAGACAAAGAGTGCTACTTACAAAGCTCCCTCCTCACTCTTTTTTTTACCGCATATCACTAGTGTCAGACACTGCTAGCGAAGCAGCACAGCTACCTGTCGAAATATTACGTCCTCGACCTAGATATTGCGCACTGAACGGATGGACAACGTTATAAATCAGCTGTCAAACGAGTGACGCAAGCTCACGAGTCATACGAGCGAGCTCACTCATCAGCTATGCTCCTCTATGAGTTAGCATCGTTCTGTCCCGGACCAGCGCCGGACGACGTTTATCCAATGTCGAGCCAACGGCAACTGCGCGCAATAAAAAAGCCTAGAAAACTTGCTGATCGACCGAGAGCGTGAGGACCACAGGTACGAACGTGCCTGCTGCAGTTCGCTCGAGCCGCACTCAATCACC
>JAQGBB010002552.1:0-10701 GCA_034691745.1 Prismatolaimus dolichurus | reverse complement strand
CACTGCGCTAAAGCTCAACTTTACCCCCCCCCCCCCCTTTGCTGACGAACATCGGCAAAACGAACACTCGCCTGGCCGAGTACTTCCAGCTCGAAAGCTACACGCAGCTAACCGTCACCGGCCTGAAGTTTCTTCACCACGGTGGCGGCCGCTGTGCCAGCTGCTTTATCCACACCGCGCACGATTACGCAACATACGGTAAGTGTGTAATGAGTGGAACGCCCAGCATCCCAATCAGCTTCACTCACCGGCAGATGCACACAGAGCGAACTTTAGGCACACCGCGTATATGCAAAGTCATATGTACCTTTTTCATATTATCGCTTGTCTGAGAAATATCGACTTTCTATGGAAGCCAAATGTGCTTGAGTATAACAGGCGACGCTTCATCGAGAACGTTCAAAACTCGAGTGCGAATTGCTGTGAAGATAATGAAAGCTTTTCGTCGAACTTTTCTTGTATTTTCATTTAGATACACTTGAGGCGCGGCCGCGCCATTGAGCCATCTGCGACTGCAATCGTTCTCGAGTCGGACGCAAAATCGGGAAACGATATGTACTAGCTCGCGATGTGCAATCACTCGATAATGTCGCTGGGAACATTAGGATGGTTCGCCGGCGGTCAGGTCGTGTATAATAGAAATTTTGCTGTTCCTGGTTCCACTTATTCACAACACTACGTTGAGAGGGAATTTTACATGCCCGACTAGAGCACGATGTAAGGAGAGCCGCCTGCAAACCACAGCCTGAGAAAGTCGATTGATTGATTTAAATGAAATTACAGATCGACGAAGTGGCTACTGCTCCGGATTGTTCCGAGAAAGCGCACACGGTGACGCGTGAAACGCGGCTGTGCATGAAGTAGCTGCGTGGCCTTTGCGCACTGTGTAACCATGTCTATTTCGAGCAGACAGCTAGAATTCAGAACTTAAGACGAGTCGTTACTTGTGAGTTTGCAAAAGAAGTAGCTGACAGAGCCGAATATTAGAAACAGCAAGAACGAAAATTAACGCATCCGCAGGTAATAATAAGGTACCCTAATCCTGCGTCGAAATGCTGGAGATGCTGGTCATAACTTTTCAGCTTGCTTTATAGTGTACCACTGTACTCGAGAGCGTTCCCGATGAGTTGTACAACAGTTCCCCATTTCACCGTTTTTAAGTCCACCAGTGCAAAGTCAGTGAGCTCATTGCCGTCTACTAGTCCGGCCTTCCAGCCGGCCGCCCGGCCAGCATGGCTGTCATCACTCTAGCGCCCGCAAAAACAATTTGGAAGCTCAGTTTTAGCAAAACTGCTCCATAAAACCAGAACAGAAACTGATTAGTTTTGTGGCTGATGTAAGTCAACTATTGCCCAGAAACCAGGGTCAAAAGTTGCTTCGACCAGGGTTATAAACGTAAAAAGCAAGCATACGTCGTTCGCCTCTCATGGGATTTTCAAAACGAGACAGTTTTTACAAGCGCCGTTTAATTGCCTCGAACAGCAGTATGATATCATCGAGTAACACAAATGTGGAGAAAGGCGAAATCACCAGGCGTCAGCAAGATCCACGCCAGAAGTCTGTCATCAACAGTGCATGTTGTTTTAAAGTTGGTTGGGCTGCTGGCTCGTTCGTCGGTTTATGAAATGGGTCCCCAATCGGTTTAGGAAACGGGTCTTTAATCGGTTCGGAAATTTGGTTTAAAAAGCGAGTCTCCGGTTTATGAAGTGAGTTGACTCGACGGAGAAGCTAGCAGCAGAATGTTAATAAGGCAACCTTAGGAGGCATATATCTATGCTTTCACATTGAAACGGTAGAAAGGGCTAAGAATGACCTCATGTCGTTTAACAGAAGCTGTTTCTGCTTATGTGGCATGACAAATGTCCTCATAAATGTACACACGTCTGAAAATTTCGGCATCAGCTAAAACGATAATGCTTTAATACTGCCTAGATTTTAGGTGATACAGAGGATTCAATGTATTGATGAATGCTGCCAAACTTATATTCCCCTTTTAAACTTTAGAAATTTTAATTAATTTCGGCTGCAACGTATAACAAGAAGTCAGATTTAACGATCGTCGAGGGACACTGATGCCAGCATGGCAGCGGACATTAGACTAACTTACGTCAAAGACCACGTTAGAAACCTACCAACAAAATGTCAGCCAAATCTGTTTGCGCTTTCTCACGCTACTAGCAGCGCCACTGGACCCCATCTCACCCCTATTAGCAGCGCCACTAAATCCCATCTACCCGTACTGGCAACGTCACTTCACCCATATCACCTTTACTGGTAATGCCACTGAGCCCAGCTCACCCTTTCTGGCAACGCCACGAGATTTATATTATCTAAACTGGCAACGCCACTGAACTCCATTTCACTTCTACTGGTAGTGCCACTGAACCTTATCTCACTTCTACTGGAAACGCCACTGGACCCTATCTCACCCTACTGGCCGCGTCACACACCCAACTAAACTCTCTCCGGCCAATCCGATCGGCGGTAACGGGCACAAACGCACGCACGCATACAACCGCGCTTTATATAAGTGTATAAATAGATGGCTAAAATAGTTTAATAAAGCTCGTGTCACTGAGCTTGAAATCACCGGTGACCAAAGCAATCTACGAAAAAGTGTCCAAAGCTACTCCTGCCGAGATAATACTCACAAAATACGTCAGCGTTGAGATAGACTTAGCCCACCAGCCGGTTTATGATAGATATGCGTACAAATGAGAAAATGCTTATCTATGAATAGCATATAACTATGTTTGGATCTTTACTTGCTCCAAAAATGATTCTGCAACCTGAGCTCAGCTCAGTTATTTTAAGACCTACTTACACGTGCCACTGTCCATTTGTGCGTAAGAAGTAAAAGCATAACTTTTTCAGTTTTTTTAAGCGCCCATTGACGAATAACAATGACTGATATACCAGTTTTGAGCTCTCGAAAAGCTTGGTCTTAAATGCTTTGTTTGTGTTCGACTGCTAAAGTCATTATATGGGAAAATTGGCAAAACAACATATTGCTGTGAGAATTTATTCTTCGCGTTTTCATCCGTTTTGTCGGGTTGGGTCTATGGTCACAGGGAGAGTGCAACACGCACACACAAACGCAAGAGGGAAAGCCACTGACGCCATGAAGCGAAGACAACAGGGAAAACGACAGGTTCTTCTTCTCTAACTTGCTTTTTCTTGCTTGCGACAAAATTTTCAGCTGGCTTTTTTCCCTCGAAACAGGTTAGTTTAACCAAAATCAATATATGTTTTGTGCATGACTAATATGTGCTCGTTTGTGCGTGAGAATTTATTCTTCTTGTTTTCATTTGTTTGTCGGGTTGGGTCTATATCCCAGCGAAAATGCTACTTGTTCACAAGATGAACGAGAGGTGCTCCGCGCTAGCACGAAGCAAAGACACTATATGGACAGTGGCACTAAGTCGCGTCTTGCAGTCAGTGCGTAATGCGAACGTGCGCTCTGTTCGCTTGCGCGTCGGTCCGTCGTGTCGAGGGTTTAGACACAGATGCGTGGATCTGTGTCGGTTCCCTGGTACGACGGGATTTGATCAAGCGCAAAAGACTAGTTGCCCATTGACGGGTATTTTGCCACGGCAACCGTTGTGACGTTTCTGAGAAGTACAGTAAATCTTGCAGCCTTCTTCTACGAGACGCACACTGGAAACTACGTAGCTGCTTCCGCTGGGCACCAGTTCCCGAAGAAGTTTTTCTATTTTAGAATTCCTTAGTGAGACCTAGATGAGATTTCAAAAGTTACATCACATCACACCTTGACCACTGCTGGGAAGCACAAAAAAAAAATTTTTTTTTTCATAAGATATTCATTTTCAAGTGATTCTTCTATTACGGTGTTGCAAATTTTTTTATATAATACTGCGTTTGAAAGCGAAAACATTTCTGTGCGCCAGAAAGTAGATATAATAATAGTACTTATTGAGCTGAGGTATTGTAGTTATTCAGACAATCGCAAACGCAGTGATAGCATTAAACTAGCCGTATACAGTTATTTATTCAGACCTCTCAAGTGCAACACAGGTTCTGTACAGTAAATCATAATTATTCAGAAAAAACTACTCTACACACCGTAATTATTCAGAGCATATCGTTATTACTTGGACGATTGTCAAGACAAAATATCGTGATGGTGTGCGCACTGTTTTTTTTAGTGAAGACTCGATACAGCAGCAGCTTGCTTGAGTGTCGCCAGTTTCGTGGAAAAAAGCTGGAAAACAACGTTTTTATGCATATAGTTAAACAATCACTTTACTATATCGTAGTTTCGACTGTATTCGACAGTGTGTTATACTGTAAACACATTTTGCTGTAGATGTAAGTACGCTTGCTGATGTGACTTGGTTTTCGTGCTGCTGTCTTTACGTGTCAATACTCATGAACTAAGTTTTGCATATTCGGCTTTACGGTTTTGAAAAAAAACGGATGTGATTGATGTGCCAACAGACTTGGTTACTGTTTTTTGGTTTCGTGTTCACATAAGCGAAAATTTTCACTAGTTTTATAGAAGTGCTCATGCTGAGTGAGCTATTCCAGATGAGATGAAGTAGTGTTCCAATCAAGTTTTCTTCTCGTTACCTTGTACGAAGACGATTCTTCACGGCATTGTTCTGTGTACTTGAAGCTGATAACTGCGATTTTCAAGATGTTAGACAGCGACAGCGACAACTTTCCGCTGACACAAATGGAGCACTTGGAGCATCGCTTCGATGGATTCAAGTGAATGCCTCTTGCTTCCGACAGCGACGGTGATGCCGTCGACGATATTGTTATTCGTGAATAAATGCCTTCGCATTGCATTACTTTCAGCTGACAAGCTGGTCCGACAACAAAGTAGTCCGCGTCCCGTTAACCATACACGGAACGCACGAGACTGAGAAAGGCAGGCCTATCCCACCAGGCACGTACGAACCTGGTCCGGGCGCGACAATAAGCGAATCGAAGTGAAGTGCCCAGCATTGATTCAGGGCTACAACCAGAGAAAAAGTTACGTGAGGTTACACACTTTACTTTGCATTTAAAGACAAAACGACGTCAAAGCGTTCTAACTTTTGGATGAGTCGATATTTTCGCTTGCAATAATATTGAAGAGGCAAATAGCATCTTTTGTACAAGGATTATTTCCCGCTAGCTGCTTGGGTAAGATAAATCTAACAAATTTATATACTAAAATCAACTAAAAAAAAGCAATTTTTATGCTAAGTCTCTTCAATCGGCTGCATGCAACGCGTGGATTATTTGGCGAGAGTTGCCAGCAATGAAGAATTTGCTGTTTGACAAGCAAAGGACATACGGTGGCAACTTGCGTAAGCAGAAAATTGGTTTACTAGCGGAGAGTGCTGTGAACAACACAAATTGGTTGGATTTAAAAATGCCTACTTTTAGCGATTACTACTTGCACACGTACACGATTTTAAGAAAGTCAACTAGCATTACGAAATCACCGCCACCGCTACTGAAGCCAGAAAAAAACATACCCTGACATTGAGATGATTCAACTCAGCACTTAGCTGCATCATCTTTCGGTATGCAACTATCATGTTACCTGCAAAAGGTTCTTAAAAATATAGTTGCTAAGTTTGACTAGCACTTAAACTAGAGACCGGTCATCTGGAGATTCTGTCAAAGCACGCTCGCTGCGTCTGCTGCAACCACTTGCATCGCCGATCAAAAAATCTAAAAAACAAAAAGACGCAGCAAACGTGGACGTACACTCGGTGCAAAGATTACGCGTGGCACTTTGCGTCGACGATTGCAGAGTGTGCAAAAAAGATTGCTGGGACGTTTGGCACACCACCAAGCTTTTTAGTGGTCTCAACTCGCAATCAAATAGGATAAATTCGAAAAAGCAAACTATCATTGTTAAAGCGCAAAGTGAAGACGATGATGACAAGATCGTCGACGATGCCGCAACAGGCAACTAAATATTTATGGTATATTACAGCATGTGAACAACAACACTATCTGCACCATAAAAACTTTTAGCACACAGAGGTGTTTTGCCCCGCATTTTTTTCTACAGACTGAATTTCTTTTATCTTGAAGATAATTTTTTGTTTGAGAGGATGCTGTTTGCCAACGTGAAAGTGGAACTGCGGATCTGGACAAACCCCTCTGTTTTACTATTTAAGAGCGCAGAACGCTCCGAATTGCCGTGTTTCACCTGAAAACATGATTTTGGGGTTATTTAGACAGAGGATAACGTTGCGGTACGGTTAAAACAGTTCCCAGGCATTAAAATTCTGTTTGTTCCGTAAGTTAGGGGTCATTCATATATTATATAATCAAGTTAGGGGGAAAGGGGAGTCGGGCCAATGATTATGTCTGATTATCTAGGATGAGGGGGTTCACGCCCATAATTATATAAGCATTACACGTTTGAACATCGATCGCAATGAGATGTTCTTTGGCACAAGAGAGTGTTTTGAACATTGATGTTTACGCCCATATATTTTACCGTTCGGAGAACGTCTAGAAACAGCATTTCAAGAATTTGTGGTTTGCGGTGCTTTTTGAGATGGCAGCAAAACCAACCTATACCCGATTCAAAGATGCATATTTGCCAGCATTTGCGGAAGTTTCGAAAGAACAGCGATAGAAGAAGGCTAAGCGAGTGTGGAAGGAGAAAAAGCTTAAGCACAATCCCGAAGCGCACAAGACGAAGTTTAGGTATGTTGTTAAAACGAAAGACGTGGACAATTAAGGTTTTCGCAGTACTTAAAAACGTGATATTTCAGAGAATTTCGTTCACGAAATGTTCATAAAATACTTGTATGCGACACCTGTGACGTCACGATAGTGTTTGACCAGTTCGAAGCAGAGTTTCAGCGTGAACAGTTGCTGGAAAAGGTTATGCATACTCCATCCTTTGCGCTGGAGATCAAAATCCAAATTTCGATTGTAAACGGAACGAAAAACGCGATCCTCGTTAAGAGCGCTCCATGCGGGGCACATTTGCGTTTTGAGCGTAAGTTCGTCCCGTTCGGTCGGTGAGGCCAACGTTGAGATATAAAAGAAGACATCAAACTTCCATCGACGCTTTCAGAAAATAGAGAATATGATTGGTTTCATGGTTGGTAAAGCCCAAAAATGCGGCACACTCACCCCATGAGCCCCCCCCTCACCCTAATAAGGCAAATTTTTAAAAATGGTCTCCCCATCTGCCAACGACATTTTTTTTTTCAAAAAATTTTTCAATTTTTTTTTGAAAATTTCATTATTTTTGAGCAAATAGCGTGACCGAATCGTTCTGTTCATAAAGGCGTACAATTTAGCTCTGTTATGATGCATATTAGCTCGGTTTCGGCTTGAAAAATTTTTTGTTTCAAAATAGGGCGCCTATGGGAATGGAGGGGGGAATTTTCGACGCACGTCAGTGACCCTATTGCCCTGGTTTGTGTCTGTCTGTGTGTGTGTCCGTGTTTTAGCACCATAACTTTGGAAATAAAAAGCCTAAAAAACTGAAACTTTGTAAGCAGATACCTTGAAGAAAATCTAGGTTCAAGTTTGTATATGGGCTCCAAGGGATGTTTGAGGGACTAGAGAGATTTTTTATATTGAGGGAATGCTCTTTTCAGCTTGGGGGACTAAGGCAAAAAATTGGTGGAAAAATTTTTCGTTTTGAAACCAGGTTTTTGCGTTGTTTGTGTCGCACATCACGTGAGTGATTCGAAAAACTGATTTTGTGGTTTTCCATTAACACTATATACTCTCTATAGTGTCTGTTGAAGTCAACACTATTGTTGATTTTTCAAATTTTAACTTTTGTCTTTGCTACGAATAGATTATTTCCGTAGTCGGACACTGACAATGCTTGCGATTTTTAAGAACACGCACTCTATCACTGGCAGGTTGACAGCGTTTCATAGCCAGTTGGTAGTCTACTATTGTCGAGTTGGCAAAAGGTTACAGCTGTTTTGGGCAAAATCCCTAAATGCCTTCAAGGATGCGGCTGAAAGTTTGTATGTACACACTCTACACGATATGCTTCAAAATTTTCTTGTCGTCGATAGTTTTTGACGTAAATGGTTCCAGGCCCATCTGCACACTGCGTCAGTGGCCCTCGAGAATCGGTACATCCGACTTGTTGGTAAGAAAAATTTTTAAACGTGCGCTCCTGCCATCAGCCATTATCTTCTTTGATGGTCACCACTGCAAGTCATTCGAGAAGTGAGGTTTTCGCATACTTGCTTTAGTCGGTGCTTCACAACATCGTCGTTTTGTAAATCTCGCCGTTCTCGTCGTACTCGAACACTACCAACATCAGGCCGGTGGACCGTGGACCATCTTCAACTACGTCGGCGTCCGCGTCGGCGTTCACGGGTTTTTCGCGCTTAGCAGCTTCTTGCTCACGTTCAAACTTCTTCGTGATTTTAGTACAATCGGATCACTCAGAACGCAAACGGGCGCCCTTCAGTTGATCACATTTACCGTCAAATACGCAATTTGGCGCGTCGCTCGAATTTATCCGGTGTACGTCGCTGTCGCTATGTTCGCCCGTTTCGGACCTCAAATTGGCGCCTGGGGTGCAACACTTGCAACTCGCTTGCAAAAAGTGACGATCAGCGACATTCTTCATTTCCACGTGATCAACTTCCACATACTCTGGACGATTTCCATTGAGTTCTATTATTTCTTTGTCCCTCCGCTTGAGCTGATTCTTCGATTTTTTTTAAGCATTGGGGCCGTCTCTCAGCCCTTCCATTCCTGTTTGGCATCGCTTTCATGATTGACCTTGAGTTCGGGACTCAGTAGCCACCGGGGTCACGAGAAGCTCTGTATTCACCAAACACCTTCTTAGTCTGGATTCAACCCTGCCTCCCGGCATCGATGGCTGCGGCGCTCTTTGAACAAATCGATAGTGGTCAGTTATTGATTCATTTTCCTCTTTGATTGCAGCATTCACTTGACGCCGCAATCGTGATCTATTTTCCTTTTAATTTCATCACTCTGACCCTTCGCTAGACACGCTTGACGGCGTTCTTTCACGCGGTCGCGTTTGTCTCGAACGCCAGGTTTACGTCGTACGCGATCATTGTTGTTCTGCTCGTCATGCTCCTGCCGAAGGAATCGATTTTCACGAAGTTATTATGCTCGCGTTTTTGGCTTCACGCTGGAAAGATTGGTTGCAGTTTTTATCTGAGTCTGAATTTCTAGAAATTTTCACGTTACAAAATTCAAAAAAATTCGTATTGTTTTCTAACTTCAACAGTGCAGTATAGCGCTAAAGTTGAAACATTTTAAATTTTTGAAAATGTTAAAAACAGTTTACATTTGACAAAGTCTGAAGACGTTTTGAAAAGTGAACACAAAGTAAACTTTTCCAAAATAATTTTGTAACCTATGGTGCTTACAAAGCAAGTCTTATTCCTAAAGACTGCGTCAAACTTTAAAAGTGTGCAGCGATGACTGTGTGGACATCTTGTGTTATTCGCTCTTTTGCGCACTATTGTTGCAGTTTTCGATACGAATCCCGTAGTGTAGCTAAAATCGTTGTGCGTCCGTTTTTGAATAGTGTGTTAGCTACCAGCTACAATCCGTAATGTTTTTTGCCCAGGGGAGCCCGCTCGCCTAAAAGCGTATTTGCAAGTATGTATACATTTTATGACTATCAAAGACGCTTCCCACGCGTCTATCGCAACAGGAGATGCCGTGAAACATTAGCTAAAATTCAACGAAATATTAATGCCAGGCTGATTGTTAGCGACGATTGCTTTAATCGTTCGCCAGTTCGGCAAAGATGGTTGAAGCGATTATTCCTTGCCGTTGGTGCTTTTCAGGCATCGCCGTTATTAAATGGTTTCAAATTGTGAGCGGCAGGTTTTTGAATAGTTTCTGTTTGTCTTGCAACGAAAAATGACCTCAAAACTAACGTGCTGAAAAGTCCAAATTCTAATCAGGCGGTGTCGTGTATCAGCTTTCCTTGCGCGGTTTGATGGAAAACCCATGTTTTTTCATTCAGGGCTCTACCATAAATGACGTCCGTCAAAACAAAAATTTAAAAACCAGTTTTTCCTATCACTCACAATACGTACCACACGGAAAACACAAAAACGCGGCATTTCGAAACAAAAAACTTTAGTCCAATTTTTTTTTGCCTTGGTGCCCCAAGCTGAAAAAACCATGTTTTCATAACAAGGAATACCCCTGGACCACCCAAACATCTCCGGAGCTTATATTAGAAATCGAATCTAGTTTTGCCCTAGCGTAGCCGCATACAAAATTTCAGCCCTCTGGCCCTCTTATTCAAAAAGTCGCAATGTTGACAGACACACACAAACGCGGCCCACGGCAATAGGAACACTAACGTGCGTCAGTGGCCCTAAAAATGCACCTTGATTTTGAACAAGGGCATTGTAGGATGATCTGAAACTCTCTGAAACACGCCATGGAGCGCATGTGGCCTTCTCCGCCTCAAGCAAAACATAATATGCTTGGCTGTGCTTTTGTGCAATTTCCGCTGAAAATCTATTTTCGAAGGGACACAGGGTCGCAAACAGAGGACAAATTCATTGCTGTTCAGTTTATAGCGTCCTCACATGCCTATCCAATCCAAAGGAATGAAGTCTTCGCAAACATACTGAGCATCCATATTCGTGTTCGGCCTAGCAAAAAGATAGTGATAGACAACCACGCCACCGTTCAAATAGCCAGCCCACCACGAGTAGGTGCCCGTCGAGAGAATCATGT
>JAQGBB010002551.1:0-10702 GCA_034691745.1 Prismatolaimus dolichurus | reverse complement strand
TTTAGGATAAGGGGGAGTTTAGTGTAATTTTCAGAGTAGTCTTAGGGAACTAGGGGTAATTTTGGGCAATTTTTAAGGTACTTGGGGGTTATTTTCACTGAAAAATTTTACCTCTACCAGAAAAGACCTCTTGAAAAAACCTCGTTGGTAGATGAGGGCACTTTAAAAGATTGCCCCATTGGGGAATGGGTCGGTGGGCCGCCCCACACTACCAACCCTATGTTTGGCCTAGTTGTTAAATGTGCATATTTTGTATAATTCTTGATTGTCCAATTCGAAATTTCACAGCGATTCCCATGCACACTATGCAAAATGCGTTCTAGCATCCGACAAGGTGGTCGGCTTTGACTGGCTTATGCATTTCTAACGTGACCTCATATTTCAACTCCCCCTTTCTGACATGATGTGCTTTAATCTAGGCTATTTATAGCAAATATTGATGAATACTAGACTATTTATAGCAAGTGTAGATGAACGCACGGCGAAGCCGCATATTTAGCTGTTTGCACCAAACCTCGTACGAAATAGTCTGATGCAACGTTTTAGCTCCTAACTCCGTTCGCTGCTCGGCGCTGTTAGCCAGACGTACTCGAATAGTACGCGGTCGTACGCCAGATCTACGCTATTATGGTGCTGAGTTGCTCGAAAGTGAGGCATTTTAGGCGAATCTGGTGCCCACAAATCTGTACAGTATGTGTTCAGACATTTCTTTTTATGCACTTGAATACGTTTGTAGAATGTCTGGTACGAAGAAAAAGCGAGTTGCCGACGCTGCAAGCATTGTGCAAACGCCGAAATCGCCGAGTGAGAAGTTTGCAGCGGAGCGGCACCCAGACGACAAGGGATGTGGTTGTCGGGCAGGAGCAGATCAATGCGCGAGAGTTGAGAGTGGAGGCCGGTTATGCACATGCACCGGTGCTGTCATTACCTGTGCACAGAGCTGTACCTGTCAAGGCAACCCTGCCAACTGCAAAAACCCTGCAACTCGAGCTAAATGATCGGAGATTGTGAGGTAAGCGCAGATTTTTTGCTTGAGACATTCTGTAATATGTGGACGTCGTTTTCAGGAAGCTCTCGGATGCCAGTACGTTTGGCGTGCTTTGAGTCGACGTTCGATCTCGGGCTTCACGACGTTCTGAATCGACCTCGGTCGCCTTCGAGCTGCCTCTGCCCTGCATTGCTTCTTGGACTGATTGATTTCATCTTGTGGACCCGTTTAGATATGAAGGCTGGGAATAGTAGTTTGGTCGTTTCGTTGCATTTTGTGTTGGTACATTGCTGGTTTCCATCTTGAAAGTTGGTTTTGATTATTTGCTTTACGGTTCGATTTGCTTATACATGCATGACGACGTTCTGTATGTTCAGTACTCACGAACTGCAAATGCGTACTCATACACACGTACAGTATGCCTTGCAAACATAAATCGCATTTTGAGCAATCCAGAACTACGATGGTGTTCGTATCGCCGATGCACATGCACGTTTCTAATCAAAGAGCTTACTCGTGGACTAGGTTTTTTTTTGCGTGAACGTGAGCGCGAACAAAAATTTCGGACAAATAGAGCATTGAAACGACGACTTTATTTTTAAACTTGCTCAGTATTGATTTGGTATGTGCACGGATATGGGTAGCGCAGCGTTTGCCACAACGACACTCGGAGGCAATTATCGTTGCGGAAGCGGCTTTCCTTTACATGTGATTTCTAGTTGCTGTCACCGCTGCCATGCGAACAGTGTGTGACATGTCGCAATTTTATCCCATTTTCCTATTCAGTGTTGTTAGATCCTACAACCCAACCGACCCCACTTTAGCCATCTTTTTTGCTTAAAAACTAGCAAAAGGAAACCGCGAAAAGAGTACAATTGTTTTACACTGCAAAATGTCGCAAAGGGTCATCCACATGTAACATCACTAAAATTCGAAATTTTTGACCCCCGACATCACCTGGCTAAACGTAGACTATTTTTTGCACGCAGAGTCACCTTCTGCGAAAAAATTTTTCGACCCTCGTTCTCGGCAGGTGACGTCATATGTCGATGTCGGTCTAGAACGTTGATTGGAGAACTATCGCGCGTGATGGCTCTCGGCCTCGGTGTAGTATCACGGTGTGATACCAGGAACTGACATAGGGACGGAAGCGTAAAAGCCCAGTTTCTGACGTGACGTCATATGTGCACTTCCAAAGCAAGGCTGTGATCCCCTTCATATCGGAGAGTATCACGGTGTGATACTCACTTTCTTTTCCTTCTCGTCATCTCAGTCTGGTACCACGTTGTGGTGCATATATACCACGCGACGCGTTGAAACTTCAAACCGACGGGGTTTCACTAACGTTTTCTCTGCGTCGCCGTTGCTGAGTACTATACAGAGTCTATGCAAATGCGTCTGAACTAGGTTTTTTGAGTGAGCGTAACCGCGAGCAAAAATTTCGGAAAAATAGAGCGGTGAGGCGACGAGTTTATTTTTAAACTTGCTGAGTATTGATTGGGCATGTGCACGTACATACGCCGCGCAGGTACACTCACAGCGCGTAGTGAATAGTTGTCGTGTTTCAGTCGTCACTGTGTGTGGGGAGGGGTTGTAATTGGAAAAGTCTGGACTGGCGGTCGTTTCATTTCGAGTGTCGTTTGCTAGTAATTTTTAATAGTGATGGATTATCTGGTCGGATATAACTTTTATCGTTGTTTGGCAGATTATTGAGGGTAGGTTGGTTCTCGGATGTAATTGTAGTCAGTAGTTTGAATGCGTCGGGATTTCTAAATAAACGGGAATTTTTGCAGCGCACCGTGAGAGAGGGAGAGTGAGAGAGAGGTGTGACAAAAAATCGATAACTGTACGTTTTAAAAAATTTTTTGGAAAATTTCTCATGCCCAGTTGTGAACTTAGCGCTGCGGATGTGCATATATGACGTCACGAGATGGGTAGAATGCAGTTTGCGTGTTATGAGAAGCTACGCAGAGGTGCAAACAGTTAACTTTTAACATGTAAAAATTCAGTAAAGCAATTTGTGTGAAATCAGAAAAATAAATGAGAAAATGAGTGAGTAAGCCACTGCGCCAGAACCCGCAGTTTATATACTACTTGCCGGTTTCAACTTGGTAACGTTAAGAAGCGCTAGCAGCAAAATTCTAATCTTTATTGTCGCAAGCATATTTATGTCCTACTTTATGGGATCACTGACGCTTATTCGTTTGGAGGCAAATCGGTCCCACCGCCCCAACCCCGTGGTTGTGTCCGCGATAACTTTACAAAAGAGCTAGCGAGATGAAAGCTTAACTGTAGACATTTTGGCTCAGAAGCAAAGATAAGGTCATGAGCCAGCCATATCGGCAAAAGACATGCACAAACCTGAACAAGAAAAATGTACAGCAATCACCACTGTGCTCACCTCAGTCTTTGTCACATGCATCATATGCTTGCGCTGTTTTCATACTGAAATAAATCGTTGCTTTAGTTACCTTTTGCATTACTTGCCCTCAAGGATGGGCACGTCCAACGTCTTTTTGTTTCGCGAGTGCAACTCGTCAACGTAGCCGCAGTGTTTTAACATTTCCATCTTAGTAGTACCTGCCGATCGGCATATCGGACTTGTTACTGAAATATTCTTTGAGACAACGGCGCAGTTTTACATGCTTGCCGGAAAGCGTACCGCTGTGATGTTGTTAAATAAAATAGCGTTATAGTTCGACGGCAGATCGTCACTTCCTACTTGTTTCAGTCAAGCTCAGCAACCTTTAGGTTAAAGTTTTCTTAAGTGTGTGCTGTGGTCATTTTGGTTTTTGGACGGGGTTTCTCGTACAAGGCCCAAATGCGCGACAAAAGTGTTACAAATTAGCTTCTCTTCCGTTACAGAAGCTGTCAAGCCGGAAACTGCGCTATCCGGCTTTTCGTAACTTTTGATACAAGGCCTT
Source organism: Prismatolaimus dolichurus (assembly GCA_034691745.1). Lineage (NCBI taxonomy): Eukaryota > Metazoa > Nematoda > Enoplea > Triplonchida > Prismatolaimidae > Prismatolaimus > Prismatolaimus dolichurus. Next base: position 6,790 of record JAQGBB010002551.1, on the reverse strand, counting down.
AAGTGAAAGGTGTGAACATAGCAAAACAAGCTGACGCGTAGTCTTGAATAATTAACGTGCAGTTCTAAAACAAGAAATAGCTGCAAATGGTTCACGCAACAAAGTCCAGAGAATTCGACAGGTTTGAAGGAAAGTGCAAAAAAATCGGAGATGAAAACACCAAAAAACAAAGGCAAATGTATAGAAAAAGGCACCGTGTTTCTAAGAGAAACCCAGTGGGAAACGATTTATCTGGAACACTGTTTTGAGCACTAATGAACGACCTAAAAATCGCGTCCATTGACCAACCTTATTATTGCATCTTCTGAAGCACGCTGTGCGCAAGTAAAGATAGCTAGATAAAGTGAATGAATCAGGCTGTCCGAACGATAATTTTAGTTTTTCTCAACCTATTTTCAAAATTTCCACACTAAAAAAAAATCTACGTAATTCGAGAATGGTCTTTTTGCTACTCTCGGCTCTGTCCGATGCTTGTAGCGGTCTCGGTAGTAGGGGAGTGGCCGTTCGGACTTCGAAATTTTTTGTCGATCGGCATTCCTCATCGACTGCTAACGATATTTTGAGCTCTAAGCAACACTAGGACCTGTTTTATATATCATTCGAAAGCTGAAAACAAGGGGAACAACTTTTGTGCACGTCGGACTTAAGCCAACAAGGATGACCAGTCGAAAAAACTTTTGAACATCGCGACATCGTGTTCAAAATTGAAAACGCGTGCACGCAAAGCTGAACGTAAAGCGTTGTCTACGAATTTTCCGTTCTCATTTGCTATAAACAGACAACCGTCCACGATACTATAGCCAGAAGATGCATTTTTCGGCTTTGCCGATTCACTTGTCTTCCATCTTGTAGAATTACCGTTTATTCTAGCAAAAAAGCAAGTTTTTAAAAATGACCGCAGTTGCTTCTTGTTTGATAATATGATACCCTTGAAAAACGCAATCTTGATTCTTTTCGTCGCCGTCGCCCTTGACCAATGCTATGGCGATGAAGCTAGTCGCGCTACGTCCGCCGTACGCACCGTTAAGGATATTGAAAGGATAGCAAACGCGACGCTGCACAACAGGAACGACAACGACAACGCCTTCAATTATTTCACTTCTGGATCGTACTCCGGTAACACGGTCTGGCAGAACATTGCAGCTTTTGACATGTAAGTGCAAAACACAAAAATGGGGCAAGGCTGATTTGTTGGCATCTACTTTTATAAAGTATTTTTGGCTTTTTTTTGACTTAATTTGTTAACTTTTCCGTTATAATAATGCTGCTAATTTGTTGGCTTTTGTCCCTCACTCAGAATAATCCGCGCATTCAAAGTTTCGAACAAACATGAATAAACAACGAAATCCGTCTGCCTTGGCTACGCCTGCCTAGCATCAAAAAAGTTTCTGTACCGCGTAAAATTTTAGTCAAACATAGCGGCAAATTTGCAAATGGCAACAATGCTATTCTATAATCACGCTTCCTTTAACTTTTATTTCTGTCGAAGCTTCGCATTTTGAACAAAGGTTTGAAATTGATTTTGACATAAAGAAATTAATGAAGAAGCAAAACTACACATTAAGTGGCTTGAAATAGAAAACCATTTTATCAAATGCGCTTTGCAAGGTGAAGTTAACAAATGACATCATATGAAAATTTTAATTTTCGATTTTGTGTTTCCACATATACATAAACACTTACTGTAGCGGTAGACATTATTTAACATGATCCAATTTTAGAATCAAATTCGTGCCAATCGATACAGGCCCTGGCAGCGATGAGCTGAGTACAAGTGTAGAAATTCTGAATGAGCAGACCGTCATACCATTTCCAATCGGCATCGCCCCAACGGGTTTGCATAAACTTGCGCATAGCGACGGAGAAAAAGTGACCGCGAGAGGTTGGCAAGCGAGCGTTGATAAAAGGATGTCATTCACTACTGTATGAAGTGATAGTGCTGGAAGACACCGGTTCTGGAATTTTCGACTTTCGTCTGCAGGACGTTGGACAGAGTCAAAAAATCATAGTCGAGATTTTGATGCAGTTTTGTAGCGAATTTAATTGTGAGTTCGAATATATAAAGCGTTTTGCGATCGGCCGAGCCGTTCTCGAACAGCGTCCGTTTTAAAGCTTTGTAGTAAGGACATTGAAATTTTAAATTTTTTTGAAGATAATCTTTATAAATGATCCTTAAATCGCAAATAAGAACACAAAGAAGAAGTTGAAGAACCTGTTATTTCTGACGTTGAATTTAGCTGCGGCAAGGATGAAAACGCCCATGATTCTGAGCTGCTTCTCGACGACGACCATCGAAGACGTCGCCAACGCGGCGGCGGAGGTGGATAGCGACGCCATTCTCTGGATGCAGGTCTACCTGTTCGAGAACGAATCGCTCACTGAACACCTGGTCCGCACGGCTGCGCGATCGGGCTACAAAGCAATTGTGCTGACAGCGGACGGCATTGCCGACTTGAGCTTCGCTCACGGCGACCGAGTTCAACTACCCCGCGGCATCTGGTGGGTCTTCGTAGTGCTCGACTTGGTGACTCGGTGAATTGGGCCAGTTGTCCTTTCCACGAGCGCAGTGTGGTTGAATTAGTTTTTTTAAGACCAACAAAAAGCATTTGGAGTATAAACGGACCATACTGGGCCTTGCTTCAAATTGTTGCCCTAGGCGAAATGAGCGCAACGTGACCTTTTTTTGAAAGCGTATAACTCGGTGTAGAGGCATCGCCCGAACAAACCAAAATTATCAGCGTGTAGCCCAGGGTATACTGCGAAAACACGTCGGAGCGTTTTGCGCTTCGCTTTTCAAATGGTAAGCAGTTCAGTGAGGTTCACTCCTCTAACAGCTAAATTCTTATCAAAAAAATGTTGCTTTTGAGTAGATATACGTGACACGTTCCACGAGGGCGGTCGAGACAAAAGCATGACATTTTTCTACTTTTCTCCCGCTAGAAGAAACGCAGAGCGAGTAGCGTGCAACCATTTTTTAGAACTCGATGAGGTCTTTATAACGCGCTATAGTTTACGGCTCTGCGTTTCCTGTTGACCCCGCAGTGACCATTTTAGTAAATCGGCGGTCGAGACAGGCATTTTTGACGAAAAAAGTACGTCGACTTTGAAAACGTGCGAATGCTCGGTCTGTGCACCGATTTTGACGTGCTATAGCTCGTTTTGACGCGAGGGACGTTGGCTTTTCAGCGCACGTGACCGCGAAAAAATCTGACTTTAATTACATGTGCAGAGGCTGCAGAAGTGAATGGTCCCAAATCGGCGGTCGAGACAGGCGGTCGAGACATGCTTTTCGTCACTTACATCGTAATAGGTTCGGCACTTCTTTTACGTAAAACGGTGCTTCTAGGGGTTATTTGGCACGGAGAATCGACTGGCAGTAGTTTTAGATGTCTAAAATTTATGCAAGGAAAACCATTATCCCTCAGGATCCTTGTTGGATCTCTAAAGATTCTGTGTTTAACAACGGATTTTGTGCCCATAATGCTGTTTGCTAGAGATACCGTGTATCATATAAACAGTAACTCCGTCATTTCAGTCTACCCGCACGACGTGAGTGTTCCTCAAGGTACATAATTTTTCTCGCTAAATTGATATTCTTATGTTCTCCGATTTGGGGCCTCTGAGTACGAAAAACGCGTCGGTACTTTATCAGACAACGAACAAATCTCACACGACTGTTAGCTTTGTTTGGAAAGAAGACAGCTTTTTTACCTTCAAAGCTGGAACACAGAACAACAAAAAATTCTAGCCAGAGGACACCATGTGTGTGTGTGTGTGTGCAACAACAGCAGCCATGATCAAATGTTCTGCGTGAGCTAGCTAGCAACGACGGCCGCTTCGCCGTGCTCGCGCGCCACAACGGCACTTCGCGCTTCGTCTCGAACGCGGGGAGCGGAGCGAAAGTCGTGCTCAAACGAAGCTGCCGACGCGCCAAAGGGACGGCATCTGACGACGTTCTCGCCGATCAGCTCGAAGCTGTGCTGCTTCTGCAGCGCTGGCACTGCAACGACGTTTTCGAAGCGAGACGACAGCCGCTCTTCAGCTTCGCTAATCTCCGACGGATCGACGAGGATGACGTTCATGGTCGTCTTGCACACGTCGATGAGACAGCTACGGAACTCCTCGGCGTTGTTCACCGTCGCGAGCAGATTGCGCACTTTGGTCGAAACGTCGCGCTTCGCTCGGCCGCCGACGCCGTCCGGCGCGCCCTTGCCGTGCGCGGTCGGAAAGACGTTCCAGCTCACAAGTTCAACGCCGAAGTCTTCGAATGCGAACGTGATGCTCTTGAGTTGATATTTGTTCTTGAATTGTTGAATCGAACCGTCGCTCCAGACGACGACGCGTAGGCGTTCGCCGGCGAACATGCGACGAAGCTCAGCGAAAAGGCGCCCGAGGTAGACGTTGATCGCAACTTTGTCGGGCTGAACTGAGTCGCAGACGAACAGCCAACTGCCAACCTTCTCGCCGCGGCGCCAAACAACAACGGTGAAAAGCGACAGCTGTTTCTGCGAGCTTCCGTAGCCCGCCGACTGCACCTCGTTCGCCTCGAAGCATTTGAAGTTCTCCGAGAAGTCCAGTTGGACGACGAAGTCGTCCGAATCGGAGTCGAGTCAACAGCACTCAAAGTGCGCCGACTGCTTTCGGTGGACGAATTCGTGCGGAAGAAAATGTTCGAGCTTCGATCGAAGCAGCGCGAGTGCGTCTGACGTCGTACCGTATTCGCGAACGCGCACCGTTCGACCGCTCTCCTCCTCGACAATCCAGCAGAACCACGAGATATCGTTCGAGCCGAGCTCGTCGTCGACGGCAAAGGCCGCGTCGAACGCTTTGAGATCGCCGCACACACCGCACGTGCCGTAAATGCACTCGACGCTCGCCGAATCACAGACGACCGCACTGAGGAGCGCCTTGATGTCCCTAGGAAAGCGTTCGCATGTTTTGGCTAAGGCGGCGAGGAGCAGCTCGACGTTTTCATGATAGATGCACAAGCAGACGTTCCGCGGTCGCTGTTCTGTGAGGATGACCCACGGTGTCTGCGTGCGGCGAATCTCGGCAAACTTCGATTTGCCTATCTTCTCGTCGGTGTGCCGTTCGCCGAAGAGCGCATGCGCCTCGGTCAGCGTCACCGCCAAGAAGCGCATCTGCACCTTGCGCCGCTTTCCGCCCGGCGCCGGTACCATCTGGAAATTTCGCTGACCGGCGGCGAGGGTCACGATTTCATCGCTGCAGAGGAACGCCTTAACGTTGGCGACGGTCTTTTCGTCGAGACGTCGGTCGCTCGCGCTTGCCGACATACTGAGGATTCTCGATCGCGACGCCGTACTTGACGCAGAGGCGTTCGAGCACCTCGTGACGCTCGTCGGCGTCCTTTGGCAGCGCCGCTTCGACTGGCCTCACTTTGCGAGCGCGCCACGATTCGTTTGCGAAGTTCGTTGGCGATCGATTCGTGTCGCGGACGCCGTCGGTGTTTGCGGCAAATTTTCGCTTCTTTGACTCAAGTTGTCGTCGGCTGCCGCTGCGGCCCACGCTGATTTTCGACGTGGCGTAAGACTGTCTCTCCGTTTCTGCGATCGCTCAGCTTAACGACGGTGGACGTTCGGTGATCCAATTTCTTCTATCAGCCGCCGTCGCAATTCGGCACGCTTTGAAGTTCCCGCTTCAGCCGCCATTCGAGACGATGTTCAATCGTCGTTCGAAGGTCGACCTAAATCTCACAAAACACTGGTTGTTGAACTACAGCACCATAGGGAGATTTCGAAGCATGAGTAATCAGTTTATGCAATTGAAGGCAGATCGCACGCTTCAGCTACCAAAATGCACGCATAATGGCGGGGCAGAACTGTTTTGTCTGAGAAGACGGGGCACTCTGCGCGGCATAATGGCGGGGCACTCTACACATTTCCCATCTGCTGATGACGCGCGTTCAATCGGTAGCGAAAAACACGTTTTGCAACGAGTGAGTCACGCGTGTTAAAAAACTGCACAAAATATCAGCGCAGCAGACTATGTTCTGCGTACGATAGAAGCTTCGTTCTAGAGATCGGTTCGGGCCGAACCCGAACCCTAACTTTTGAGCCGAACCCAAACCCTAAAATTTGGAAATTTACACGTAAAATTGACCCGAACTTCCGAACTCTGAGTTTGACCCGAACCCTAAAAAGTGACCCGAACCCGACCTCTACTTTGTTCCGACATCAAAACACACGCATGGCAGGCTACAGTTTTCATGAAATGTAGGATGCATATATCGTCTCATTAGACGGCTCGTAGACATTGTAGACCAGATTTTGACGTAGAAATTGAATATGGCGTCAGAAACAGCTTTAGACCAATCGTGCCGTCAGGAAGCACCTGTTTACCTCAATTATTAGAAACGACTTTCGAAAAACAAATTATTTGAGGAAATTCAGTGTCCAAAAATAACTTTTGACCACGTATTCGAAATCTACGCCGAAAGCTGGTCTAGGGCCCAACTTTTGCGAATATGAGACGTCGGAGCTCGTTAACGATGGGTCACTTAGGAAACAGTTTTTTTTCTGCCTGCGGCGGTCGAGACATGCACGTTTTTACTGCAGCGAGCATAAAGTAGCATTCGCATTAGTTCTTTTAGCTCCCTATGTGACTGCCTGGTTGCTTGGAGCATTTTGACAGTATATTACTTTGGAAAGCTGACTGGTCCTTGAGCTGATTGAACTTTAGTGTATAAAATGATCGGCGGTCGAGACAAAAACCATGCAAAACTTTGCCAGTGCCAGCGCTCACGGACGAAATGCTACGCGACTACACTTTT
>JAQGBB010002550.1:0-10703 GCA_034691745.1 Prismatolaimus dolichurus | reverse complement strand
TGAGCACGCAGTGGCAGGCGACTGCACTGCGCACGGTTGCGCTCTCGCGCGTGGTGCACTCGTGAAGTTCACGCCCGACGGCATCGAAAGTTTCGCGTTGAGCTTCATCATTCAAAATGTTCGCCAGCTGTGGTTCCCTGCGCACGCCCACGCTCGGCATCGCGGTCATCGAGGGACCATCCCACGTTGTCTGCCCGAATTGTTCCAGCGGGTATGTACGTATCAAATGTACGTGAAGTGTTTTGGCGCCATGCATCTGAGGCACTGATAGCTTTCTGATTAAACATGAAAATTCAGTCAAACATCCTAGTCCGGGCTTGCATCCTTCGTTGGGTCTAGCCGACACGATGTCCAATCACAACGCATCATTTTCTGACAGATATTTTTCATCAGTAATCCTGTCTACTGCTACTAAATATTGATTAGATTGGGGTATCATAATATGTGCAGGGAATATTGGTATTAAAGTTCTTTGGCAGGACGCTTACCTGCCTTTGCCACGGTGTGTACTCAAAAATCACCTATTTGCGTTTATGCCACAATCACTAAGCCGAACAAGTCGGATGTACCGATCCTCGAGGTCCACTGACACAGAAACAGGTTTTAAAAGATAAAGCCAGCTTCTGGCATTAAATTCGTTGTTTTTGTGCTCCGCACGGCTGCAGGAAAAAATGCAAAAAAGTATGTCGGCCGTCAGGATTCGAACCTGCAACTTTCGTGGATTTCTACGATCACTACCATTTTAGAACATGCCCAAAGTGGCTTGCTAGTGAAGACGCGACTGGTTGATAAACTTATCTTGGGCAACACGTATGATCGATGTCAGCGATCAAAATGCGCTGGTCTCGTCAAACGTAAAGTTTAAAAGTGCGACATTCGTGTTGTCCCCCAATCCCGAATCTTGTTTTGTTCAGCTGGAAAACCGTAGCGACGTGCCTACGTCGTCTTCGGACGTAAACAAGCCTGCCGATACCGCATGTAGTCAACGTGCATCCAGAGGACGCTCAGAAAGGCGACGAAGCTAACGCCCGCGAGAAGGAGGAACACCAGTCCAGGATAAAGCACCAGCGTAGCGTTAAAGATCGTCGTCAGTCCACCGATTCCAATCAACACCGACACGGCGATGACGATGACGAAAATGCCGAAAACCTTCCCAGTTTCGTCAACGTCGACGAACTGCGTCAGAAGTGACCTCGCGACGACGTGCAGCATCGGTACAGCGAATCCCGACGCAGCCGCGACGTAGACGAGCTGACTACTCTGCGCGAGACCAATCAGGAGATTATTCACGAAAAGTGATCCAATCGCGATGAGGAGCAGCGTCGTTTCGTGAAAATGGAAGATTTTCTTTAGTCCAATCCCCGTGAAGAGACCGCCAACCAATTGGATCGCAGCTTGCGCGCCAAAGAAGGTCGACTGCTCCGCCGCCGTCCAGACGAGCGGATGGCCGAGGATGTACAGTCGAAAGACGACGCCGCCGCCGATTCGTGCGAACGAGAAAATGAAGGCGACGATGATTGTGACGAAAATGTAGGTCCGAAAGTGACCTTGACGGGGTTTGCGGACTGTCGCGATAGCTTCGCAAAGAAGCCGCACAGCCGCTAGTGGATTTGGTCTAAGTCGCTTGGGGCGAAGCGGTGGACATTGCGCTTGCGAGGGGGGCAAAATTATCGATTTTTCACTTGTAGTGGACCCAGTTGAAATTAATTTATTTCCGGCGATCGATCCGTTCGAATTAGCTGTTTCACCGTTGCTTAGAGGCACTGTGAAGCTTGCCGTAGACGACCCCGCATTATCGCTCACTTTAGGATTAGCTGAAATTGAGCTATCATAAACCGCCACATCGCCGCCCATCCCTTCAAGAAGTGTTTCGACCGTCGCGACTGTTTTCATCCGCTCAGCTGCTTTCGAGGCGATTTTAAGCCGACAAAGCCGTGGTGGCATCTCAACCAAAAATGTGAGGGTATAGAAGAAGCCCACAGTATTGAACGCAATCGGAAGTAGAGCCGCTATCTGAATCGAGATACTGTTGAACGCTTTAGCCAGCGCAAAACTAGCTATAATTTCGCCCACATTATTGACTGTCTGGACGATCGTATAGCGAACGGTAAGCCGGCTATGGTCCGCCTCGCGATCGGCGAGATAGGCGCTCGTTGTCGTATTAAACGTGCCAATCCCGCCGAAGACGCCTAGAGCCGTAAGGGCTACGACGAGCCACATGAGACGAAAGTCCACCAAGCTAATCGCCAGCAAGTAAACGAAAGAGCTTATGACCTGGCCAAAAAGAGCGATGAGGATTATCGTCTTTCGGCCATGCTTATCACTTAGGGATCCATAGATTGGCGAGGCGACAAAGAGAGTGGTGATGACGCCGACGGCGATGAGCATCGTCCACGTGGTCACCTGTGATTGGACAAGCTGGAGGACCTCTTTTTGCATAGTCTTTTTCGAAGCGCAATCGATTCCGGCAACGGTTTTCGAGGTTTCACGGCAAACTTTCTCGAAGATTCCGTTTGCACCGATCACCTGGCTCACCTCCTGGGCGGCCATGTAGAGGAAGGTCACGGGCTCGACGGTGATAAGCTTCAGAGCGCGCTTTAGCGTCGAGAAATGACGATAGAAAGCACTTTCGATTTTTTCGGCCGACATCACCCTGTGAACGCCGAAGCTGGTAGATTCGTCAAAGCAAAGTATAAATGGCTAGAAAAATTTGAGCCTCATCAGCCGGATTTCACTGCGCCGCCGCTGATCCGATTAAAATTAAGCAGAGCGAGCTTCTAAAGTCAACGTGAACGCTTAACGGCTTCATGTCGCTGAGTTCAAAGCTCTTCGACTGTTGTGCGTAGCAACTCGTTTTAGGCAAGAAAGTTGAATGGCCAAACTTTTTTGGTTAAAACTGGCTGAAAATGGATTGTTTCCGTTTCGGCAATGAAGCTAATAAAAAGTAGAAACGTTTTTGAAATCGAAGAATTTCGTTTCTATAATGCCGCGTAGTACACACACACAACAAGTTGCAACACGACCCTGTTTGCACACTTCGCAGTTGCATACGTTGTGAAAATACAGACGTAGAGAAAGTTTTGTTGCGCCTGAAACGCCGTGCGTGTGAAGTTGAGTACGACTATGTCGTCAAGACTGTGACATCTACACGTGCAAGGAAGTGGGGTAGTGGACTTTTGAAGATAGAATCTCAAGCGCACGCAGAGTTGAGAGACCTAATTCGAAAATTAGCAAAAGTCATGGGGCCGTACATTAATGACGTTACCTCGGACTGCGGGTGGGGTCCGGCCAAAAGTGGCGTTATGTGTAAAAGATAGCCTATCTTTATGTGTTATAACTGATGACGAGCAAGAAAGGGATCCGAAAAGTCAACTTTTTTATGACGTCATAAATGTACGGCCCCACTGAATCTACAGTGATTCTAGTAGGATTTTTTCCTCGGGGGACCAAACACATTCCGGGGGCGTTTTAAGGGAAAAATCATTTTCCCGTTTGCCGTTCTCCGACTCACCGGGGGGCCAAACCGAATTTTCGGGGAGCCATTGGCCCTCCTGACCCTCGCTACTAGAATCGCTGTGGATCTACTACGACGAAAGTGGCAAATTCATAAGTACGCTTTCAGGGATCGAAAACGTCCCCGTTCTCGATAACGTTGAACATTCCCCTCGGTTGTGCGATAAGCGTAATCCTCTTCTCTTCAAACTCCACGTCGCCGATCGCCGGCACCTTCCAGCTAAACGTGCCCTTCCAGCTCTGCTCCGTCGAGCACCCGCCGCTAAGGTAAAGCGATTCGTCAAACCGTACCGCAGTCGACGTCGCGTAGCGTTCCATCACCAATGTTTCAACCGATTTTCTCATCGCGACCACTCGCGACGAAAGCTCTTTCGTGCTCGTAAATCCCGGAATCTGCTCAATCTGAAGGGCGGGCGTCTGCACGAAAAGTCGATCATACCAATCGACTTTCACAACCCCTTCGACGGTCGCGAAATTCGATTGGACAGCTGCCTCGAAGAACTCACTCAACGCCATCGTCGCGTAGTCGACGGGCGCCGATCGCCAAAATCGATACCGTAATCGCCGTGCCGGTTGCTTGAAGAGCCGCCGCGGAAGCGGAAGATTGAACGTAATCTTCCGAATCGTCTGCGGCGCACAGACGCGAAGAAGAATCGCGTTACTATCGAACGCGAGGATCGTCGACGACGGAGAGGTCACCGAGAGCGCGCGGAGATTCGGCATCGAGCTTCGCGTCGACTCCTTTTCGAAAAAGTCCTTAACCGCCGCCCAGCAGTGGACCTGTCGGATAACGATTCGGCATGCCGCGACGGCACCGAGAAGCCCGTTTGATGCGGCCGACGCGAAGTCGTTGACAAACTTCGAGTGCCGAAAGCCAACGCGAAGTTCGACCGGCGATACGGTCGGGCAGAGGCGGAAGAGATTGTAGACACTGCAGGGGATCGCCTGCTTTTCGTCTCCGCTTTCGCGGACGCCGAACAGGGTGAGCTGCTCGAGCGACGAGAAGAAGCACTGTGTGAGGACGTCTCTCGCTTTCGCGCGATCGAGCTCGAGAAAGACGTTCAAGCTTCGAATCGCGCGAAGGTTCTTGAGAATGTCGAAATCGATCGGTGTCTCACTTAGTGTTAAGCTTATCGCGTTTAGCTCACGGAATTGGGCCATTCGCAAGGGGTCGGCACAAATTTCGAGAATCGCCTCAGGGAACGAGGTTCGAAGATGGCGGACGGACGCTTCGGCGCTAAAGTCGACGCTCTGAAGCGAAAGCTTGTACGACGGGTCACGCCAGACACCAAGAGAGATTATCGATTTTTGGTCTTTTAGGAAGTAGGCGAGCCATCGGTCGGCGCTGTTCCGCGCAGACCAGTGAAGTCCGCGAAGCTGCATTCGAGGATAAGCTTCGGCGAGGCTTTTACCCAATTCGGAAGAATCGAGCTTATGGTCTTTTGGATCGAAAACTTCGACGACAAGCTGAATTCGTCGCTCAGACCGTCTGAAGTTATGCAAGATTTTCTCGAGGAATGGTACGAGCTCAACTTCGTCGATCAATATTCGGATCAAGCTAATGCTGTGGAGAAGCTCGCGAAAGTTTACGTGCATACTCTCCAGCAACTCCACGGGCTGCAAGGGTTTCGCGACGATTCGTTCGCCCGTCGAGTAGTTCAGCAGGGATACGCTTTGGCCTTTTTTCGCGCTTTCCGCGCGGACGTAGAGAAAGAGCTTGAGATTCTGGAATATCGATCGATTCCATCGCCGACAGACCCGCCGATAGTTGAGAAGGCGGATGGACGATGGACGATGGTTCCAGTTGAGGGTAAGGTCGAGAATATGCGAGAGAATGTGATCGGGAAGATGGTTCATTTTGCGCGAAAAGTGAACTCTTTCAAGCTAACAACGTCGCTTGTGTGCTGCAAGAGTGGCTTGCATAATATTGATTTTTTTGCTAACATTGCACGCATACGACTCGGTGGTGTCTGCAAACGTTGCACGCAAAAGCGTCTGAAGCTAAGCTTACGCACACTGCTATCTCCGTGTCGTACGTATAGCAGACATGCTTAGCGAACCGCAGTGTATGCAAACGTTTTCTGCAGGGTTGCAAAGAATTTTTTGACTATTGAAAATGTTGAAAACTAATCAAGTTTATGTATTTGATAGGATTCCAAAGTTTCTGTAAAAAATCCGACTCGATTTAAAATTATAAAATTTTGTCTTTCAAAAAATTCAATTCAAAGATTATTACAACTTTGCTTCCTGCGAATGAAATGTAAAAATACGCAGCCAAAAATTCTCATTCTTTATTTCGAACAATTTTTACATGGCATTAGATTTGTCTATACAGTAGAATCCGATCGTTGTTCTCAGTTATTTTCGGGCTGTGTGCATGGTATGTACTTATATATAGCTTCCTACATCGGTGTGGGTGCATCGCGGTGGATCTATCGAAGTGTCGCAGGGTGCGGTTCGAACCCTGTTCCCTGAGGCGATTCTCGAAATTTGTGCCGACCCCTTGCGAATGGCTCAATTCCGTTAGCTAAACGCAATAACTTTAACGCTAAGTGACAAGCCAGTCGATTTCGAGAAATGCGCCGATGAAAATTTTAGCTTTCTCAGAAAATATTCGGGTCGTTCACAAACACGTTGATTTCAGAGTCCGCTTACGTCAGGCTGTTTGCCTTCTCATACGATTTTAGTCCAAACACTGTGATAATTGCGTAATCACCTCCGAGGCGGAGCGGTGGGGAATCAGCTTGTGTTCACTCAAAAATGCATGGCGTATTTCTTGCAAAACAATCCAGCTGTGCGTTTTCCAAGAAATTTACTGAAATAAAATATTGAACGTTACAAAAGTGAGCACATACGCAGCAACCGATATCGTGGTGAAAGAGAAAGTTTTTATGCAAGGTAACTTTGCGAATGCGATTTTTTAGTAATTAGCTAAAAAGTACGTTCACAAAGCAGTTTCCACAACTTTCTCATTTTTTTCGGACTTTTGTGATAAAGTTGAAGCACCTTGTTTTAGCTAAAACAAAGTTTTTGCCCAGCTGAAACCATATGCAGAGAATCCTTCAAGAATAAAAAGCTCAAATAAAATAGTACGACCAAAAATGACATCAAGAAACAGCGTCGACGAAAACGCTTCAATAGCTAACACAGTACAGCTAACTTATGTGAAAGTTGGAATGTCGTAGACCGAGCAGAGCTGCACTGTAATTACAGCACTAAAACCTACTCTAATACACTAAATATAACCACATAGATGTTAAAAATTGTAGATAAAATGCAGAAAAAATAGTTCGAATCATGCTGCACAGTCTCCGAGGCAACCCACTATTTTTTCAAACAGGGATGGAGACGCCGATCTAGAGCCAATCGGCCAGAAAGCAACTCGATTCGGAAATTTTCACAAAAAATGCGATTGTTTTCGCGACTTTCAAAACGGATTATGCCTCCGGCGCTAACGTATCCAAGTAACTTTATCCACCTGCAGGAAGTAGAGTTTACCCCCGCTCTCACGTACAATTATCCCCTCAGGATCTCTGCGATGCATTGCGGACACTATGATTTCGTTGGCTTAAATCTTCATCATAGTGGCTTTGATATTATGAATAGAAGTCAGCTATCAGCACAGCATGGGTTGTATACCAGAAAATAAAAAAGCCCAGTGACGTCATATAACGTCCCCACGGCCGGTAGCCCTGTAAACAAAAGCGTGTGGTCGGATCCACGTTCCAAACTCATCATGCTATATCCTCATGCCTGAAAGCTCACTTTAACATTAGTTTGAAGCTTATATCTCAAATTGTGACCCTGAGTCATTGACGTCATATGTGTGCGTCCCTGGGGTAAGGTTTACCCCTTTTGTAAATTTTTTTCAAAATAACATAAGCAGATAAAAAAAATTTTCTGGTTCTTGGAGCGATTTTATGGCAGTGAGCTTTCTGACGCTACGCGCATCGGAGCTCCTGGAATTGTCGTGACGGCTGCAACACCAGCAGCCTCCGCTTTCATTGTGCCAGCATTGTCAAAGCGCTCGATCTGCGTGGAGTCGTTTTTCCCATAGAGCCAGTACGTGTTCATCATGCCTTTGCCCTGAAAAACAGGAAATTGTTTTTAATATGGAACCTGTGGAACACCTGGGGATTCCAGAGCGTTCTATGGTATTCTCTAAGATCATATCTTCTATTTTTTACTTGAAGAATTACTTTGGCTTTGCAATCCAACTTGTCAAGAGTCACGTAACTTGTCGTAGCATACCTTCACTTTAACTTCCCCGCGCAGCGCGATTATGTACTTGTCGGGAAAATAGCTCATCGCAAGCGACCTGATATAATCGGACATCTGAATCTTCAGCGGTTCGCTTGTTTGCTCCATTCTGGCAGCTAGAATCATGCGCATATTTCAAGCAATATCTAGCTAATTACTTTCATCGGGTCTCCTTACAAGTATTGATCGTATCACCAAAGACGCAGTACTGTGGCATCTTACTGCCAACGACGCCGGCGACCGCCGGGCCAGCGTTCAGACCGAGACGAACCTTCAGCTGCTCGTTCGGCCGATGTGCAATTCGAAACGACTTGGCGCAAGCGAGAAACGCGAGCGCGATGTCGCACATCACCTTGACGTGCTGTCGGCCGTTGCGCGTCGGCAAGCCTAACGGAAGTCCGTCAATTAGTTTTCGCAGAATCTCGAAAAATCAATACTATTGTCCTTTGCTATCGATGGTCTTCATATGCACACAAAACGTGTGGCTTACGGTAGAGAGTAGTGTATCGACCGCATGCTTGCAAAAATGCGCATGAAATTCTTATAGCAAAGTCTACTCAAATATATGGGGAGATTCACAGGTGCACGATCTGGCAAATCAGAAATTCGGATCTGTTACTTTTTTCTGGATCTGTCACTTTTCTTCGGGGTTTTGCTACTGTGAATCTCCCCAATAGAGAGTATCCCAATCTCCAAAACGGCACCTTGCTATTGATAGTTCGCGTTTTGTAAGTCACACGACCCGGATTTTCCACGTTCTCCTATGCTGCACATTTCCGCCACTTCTCCACCATTTTTCTGTCGCCAATATTCAGCGTTCTTTGAGAACCACCCACATCAAATTTCATTCAAGATGGCGACTTTGAAATTGTGATTCTGTCTATTGAGGTTGTTATCGTATGTGATCAAACAAAAGCTTCATAGCACAACGAGATGTGTTTATTTTCTAGCCAAGCTTTTACTCTTTTTTTCATTTTTCCATTGCCGTTTTCATATTTGCGAATTTGTTGCACAATTCGTTGAGAAATCATTGACTTGTTTCCGGTTAGTGATTCAAATTCAGCGAATTCGCGGAACAAATATCCATTACAGTATGGATGTACGTGGCGCCGATTCAGCGAATGAATTTCAGTCCAAGAAGCCGAAGAGTGGAAAGAAGCGAAAACATGCAGACGACGAGCCCATGGAATGTGATATTCAGGTCGCAACTCACTCGAAGACGAAACGAGCGAAAGTGGTATGCATTCTTTGAGCATCTTGCATTACGCTCAGTTTTAATCGACTAGTACTAGTGTTTTAGCACGAAGATGTAAGAAAAATACCCGTTCCTCCCCATCGTTATACGCCGCTCAAGGAGAACTGGATGAAGATCTTCACTCCGGTGGTGCAAAATCTGCAGCTGCAGATTCGCTTCAACCTCAAGTCGAGAAAAGTCGAGATACGAGTACGCATTTGATGCCTTGCCCATGCTTGTCTGAGTTGCGGTATTTTCTTTAGCCCAGCCCGCAAACGACGGACCTAAGCTTCTTGCAAAAGGCTGCCGACTTTGTACACGCGTTTATCCTGGGTTTTGACGTCGACGTACGTAGAGCACACGCGTGATGTTATTTGATTTTCTTCAAACGTTGCATGGATTGATTGATAGGACGCACTAGCTCTCGTTCGTCTGGACGATCTCTACCTCGACTCGTTTGAGATCAACGATGGTACGACACGATCCACGATTATTCGCTCTTCTTTTGGCTAACATTTGACATTGTTTCAGTGAAACCTCTCAAGGGGCAGCACCTGTCACGCGCGATTGGTCGTATTGCTGGCAAGGACGGGCGTACAAAGTTCACGATCGAGAACGTTACGAAAACGAGGGTTGTTCTCGCCGACAGGTTGAACGGAATGAGCGAACTTCTCGCCTACTCGTATGCAGTTTCTCCATTCGTCTTCTAGCAAGATCCACATATTGGGCTCCTTTCAAAACATCAAGATCGCGCGTACGGCCATTTGCAATCTTATCCTCGGTGTGTATGTACAGTACGTCAGCTGACTGACCCGGATGTTGTGTGGTGTGAATCGCATCTTCCACATTTCGCTTTCATTCTAGGAAGTCCACCCTCGAAGGTGTACGGCAATCTGCGAAGCATGGCGAATCGCGCCACACAACGATTTTGACTCAACTCGAGCTGAAGGGGAGGGGCGAGAGAACGTCGATGCAGCACCCAGACGAGACGAACGAGAGACTGGCGTGCTTGTTGATTCTATGCGCATAGCGGTTTTTTGATTAAGGTTCTCCTCGTTCTTCGTTGTGTGCTGCTGCCTAATTTGTCGATGTAAGTCGACCGACGTTGCTTATTGTTATGTTTAAATGGCGAGAAATAAACGGTGCCTCTTCAACACTGCGTGTTCTGTACGTGTACAGTATGCATGGTTACGTACAGTACACTGCACGTAAATAGGTGTGCCAAATAATCCTTCATGTATTCCGTTCGTGAATGCATAGATCCTGAGGGCCGCTAGAGCTTTTGTAGGGGTAAACAAATTCTAAAGCGTGCGGAAAAAGTCGACAGGAAACCTATAGACTATCGATAGCAATGGGAGAGTATGAACTTTAAACAATGGAACATTACGTAACGTCTAGCCGCACGCCTTTCGTTTTCGTGTGGAACAATGTATGCAGTCCAAACAAGGCCACTTTTGGCAAACCTTTCAGAAGTCGTATTTTACGGCGCGGAAGACCCGTTTCCTGCATAGGGGTCGTTCCAAGCGACGAAAGCGTGGACTGGCGAGTCGTGATGAAGTACTGTACGTGTGGTGTCTGCCATGCACAAAAGCGTGTGTATGAGTATAGTATGGCGTAGGGTTGGCCCCCATTCCCATGGGCATGTGGCAAAAATTTTGCCCCCCCCCCCATCCCCCTGGGCGCCCCATTTGGAGAC